>WNGS01079397.1:0-15075 GCA_020271785.1 Procambarus virginalis | reverse complement strand
TATGCCAGTTAAGTGTTAAAGGAGATGGCAATTGTTATTCAATGCCATCTCACTTGTTGTGTGTGGGGACGAGACGAGATCAGGAGAAATTAGAGCAAGAACAACTATTGCAATTGTAGACCAATGGGACTGGTATATAGCACAGCATGATAACAAGGATTTAAACCTAGTATCTCCCGATTTCAAGGAAGTTTGTCTCCAGTCTGCCTTGCCTGGAAAAGATTCATCAGTTATGACAATGTATGCAGCAAGTTCTGTTGTAAACAGAGAAATAATATCTGTATATCTGTCTGTCAACGGCTTCCTTGACAGCTGTATATCTATTCTCAATACAAAATTTATGCCTCGGTGTGAAGTTACCTTGAGGTGCTTCCGGGGCTTAGCGTCCCCGCGGCCCGGTCGTCGACCAGGTCTCCTGGTTGCCGGACTGATCAACCAGGCTGTTGGACGCGGCTGCTCGCAGCCTGACGTATGAGTCACAGCCTGGTTGATCAGGTATCCTTTGGAGGTGCTTATCCAGTTCTCTCTTGAACACTGTGAGGGGTTTGCCAGTTATGCCCCTTATGTGTAGCGGAAGCGTGTTGAACAGTCTCGGGCCTCTGATGTTGATAGAGTTCTCTCTCAGAGTACCTGTTGCACCTCTGCTTTTCAACGGGGGTATTCTGCACATCCTGCCATGTCTTCTGGTCTCATGTGATGTTATTTCTGTGTGCAGGTTTGGGACCAGCCCCTCTAATATTTTCCACGTGTAAATTATTATGTACCTCTCCCGCCTGCGCTCAAGGGAGTACAGATTTAGGCTCTTTAGTCGGTCCCAGTAGTTTAGATGTTTTACTGAGTGGATTCTAGCAGTAAAGGCTCTCTGCACGCTCTCCAGGTCAGCAATTTCTCCAGCTTTGAAAGGGGCTGTCATTGTGCAGCAGTACTCCACTCTAGAGAGCACAAGCGTTTTGAAAAGTATCATCATCGGTATAGCATCTCTAGTGTGAAAAGTTTTTGTTATCCAACCTGTCATTTTTCTTGCAGTTGTGACGGCTACTTTATTGTGTTCTTTAAAGGTAAGGTCTTCCGACATGAGTACACCCAGATCCTTTACATTGCCTTTTCGTTCTGTTATGATTTTCCTGAGTTTTGTACGTGGTTTCCGTTTTTATATTTTCATTTTTTCCATAGCGCATGAGCTATGGAAAAACTTATCTTCGTTAAACACCATATTATTTTCTGTAGCCCATAGAAAGACCTGATCTACATCTGACTGGAGGTTTGCCGTGTCCTCTATGTTGCCTACTCTCATGAAGATCCTAGTGTCATCTGCAAAGGATGATACAGTGCTATAGGTTGTGTTCTTGTCTATGTCCGATATGAGGATGAGAAAAAGTACTGGAGCAAGCACAGTACCCTGGGGGGCTGAGCTCTTCACGGTTGATGGGCTGGATTTTATTTTGTTGACTATTACACATTGGGTTCTGTTGGTCAGGAAATTGTAGATCCATCTGCCTATTTTTCCGGTAATTCCTTTTGAACGCATTTTATGTGCAATAACACATAAAATGCGTGAAGCAGGCTTCCATTTATATTATGTGGAGCGGCAATCTCAAGTAAGGGGATAAAACATGGACACTTAACCATTTTGTTCCATTAATGTCCTTGCCTCCACTGGGTCACATATCCATAGACAGTACCCAAAGCACTATGACATCCACATCTCTGAGTTTGTGTCGATCACTATTAATTATCTGTACCACCCATGTACTCATCAACTCCAATCGGAAAGGATTTTACTCATTTTGTGTCCAAAATACAGTATGACTTTAAGGAGACACACTATTTTAAAGAAGCTTTTAAAGAAGTAATTATCAAAGAAGACACCATGCCAGGAAGGCTATGTAGCACCATCAAATAAAGGTTTTATTGAAACTTTGTAGGAAAACGTTAAATCCTAAATATATCTCTATTCCTATACTTGAAATATTGTATACTTTTCTCTCTCCATCGTACTTCTGCACCTGCTGGCAAGTGGTGCGGTGCGATGTGCAGGTGGTGTTCATTACTAGGTGAGCTGGCAGGTGGTGTTCACTGCTAGATGAACTGCTGTTCACCTAGCAGTAATTAGCTACCTGGGAGGTAGTTAATTGTTGTGGGGATGTATATCCTAAGGCCCTGTATACAATGTTCACAATAGAACAATGTATAATCATTTCATGATATAAAACACATTGAGAAGGAATGAAGGTTAGATTTGAAAATTTAGTTTTTAATACACTTACACATTTATTGAGTCTTTCCTTCACCTTCATTCAAGCACAAGGGTATTACAGTAAGTTTCTCCATTATTATTTTTATTAATATTATTATTTTTTTTTATTATTTGTATTATTGTTAACAGGAGGAGTGAGGGGGGGGGAGGGGTAATGGTTCACATGTCCACATTCCAATGCCCGCTTCCCAGGGCTGGGTGTGCGGGGGTGTACAATAAACCAAGCACCTCCGGCGGCCGCTTGTCGAAGGCGGAAGTGAGCCTAGGCCGTTTGTCATGATAATTAGTGATGGCTTTTATTTTGATTATGGGTCCGTAATCCAGTTAAGCCTTTATTCTTAATTTATATTACAATGCTGGTAAAATACACTTCTTGATGATGAGCATGGAGTACAAATGAACTCACTGTGTACCCTATGCTCACAGGATGAGTATAGGGTACACAATGAACTACCACCCTCACGATGGGTATGGGTTGCACAAGAAACTATCGCACAGAGGATGAGTATGGAGAGCAAAGTAAACAAAGATACACACGATGAGAAAGGATTGCACAATGTCCTATATGACTCACAGAATGAGTATGAGGTGCACAATAAACTACAGGTAACAGGATAAGTATGGGTTGCACAATAATTTACAGGTCACAGGATGGGTATGGGGTGCACAAACAACTGGTAACAGGATGAGAATGGGTTGCACAATAAATTACAGGTAACAGGATGGGTATGGGTTGCACAAACTACTGGTAACAGGATGAGTATGGGATCCACAATAAATTACCGCACAGAGGATGAGTATGGGGTGCACAAACTACTGATAACAGGATGAATATGGGTTACACAATAAATTACAGGTCACAGGATGGGTATGGGGTTGAACAAACTACTTGTAACAGGATAAGTATGGGTTGCACAATAAATTACCGCACAGAGGATGAGTATAGGGTGCACGTAAACAGGACTCACAGGATGAGTATGGGGTGCACAATAAACTACCATTCACAGGATGAGTCTATGATGTTCGTGCTCTATATTAAGATAACTAAAATACACCTCTGTTTCCAAAATACTTTAATGACCAATATTTGCAAATATATTTTATGTTTCCGATTTTCTGATAATATAAAACATATCATCATATGTATAGGGGTCCCAGTATTAGTCTTGTTCGTTCTCGACGCACAATCGAGAATTCCGTGTTCGAATCCTGGGCGGGACAGAAATGGTTGGGAAAATTTCCTTTCACGTAATGCTCCTGTTCACCTAGCAGTAAGTAGATACTCAGGAGTTAGTCAGCTTGTTGTGGGGGTTGCATCCTAGGCGGGGTCAGTAATTCAACCTTAAGGATGACCTTGATAAAAGCCTATCGTGTATGTATACTGTGGCTTCCTGTTTCCCCCCAAAAATGAATTATTATAATTGCAATATTATGGTTTATAATTAAGTTCTTAAGAGTGATTATGCGTCATAATTAACATACGTCTATCTTTACCTCAACATTTTATAAGTTAATTTCTGTCTGTATATGATGATGATCATATACAATTAAGGTAGCATTGCAACTTTATAGGAAATTGTTAAATCCAAAATATATCTTGATTCTTATACTTGAGATATTGATACAATAAACGTTTGAAAACAAAGTTTATATATGTATTTAAAATATAAAACATTTCGCGTTTATCAACGCATCTCTCTGAATTACAATTTTTTTCTGAATTGTGTGAAGCCTGTATTGGCCGCCTGGCAGGACACATGCATTGGAAGTTTTCATGTGTCCGGACACCGGCGATGGTGTGGTATTGGCTATTTATTTAACCATGTCTTGGCTTTCATTTAAGATATATTTTCCTTGAAATGTAGTCACATTATCGTCTACATCTGTGTTTATGCTGACATATAGACCTTTGATGTTACTTTGCACATATGCAAATGAATTACACAATTAATTCACTGTTTGTAGGCCTTCACACTCCCTGAGATAGCCATCACGTGACTATAAAAAGACATATATCTTTACTTTCACTTCAGTTATATTTATGCTAAAGTATTAACATGCAGCTTATATTTCTGTCTTTATTATGACATAGAAAACTTCGTTTATTACAATATTTAGATTAAATTAACATTGATCTTCGAAAGATCATAGTTCCCATGGATAGGGAGAGCGTCGGCCAAGAAATCTTGTTTGAAATATGAATATCTTTCCTGTCTAATAAGATATAATCTCTGTGATGGATTCACAAAAACTTTTATCTCTGCCTTTCTGATAACATATACAAATATAAGTTTTATTTGTGACTCTCTATTAATTAAGTAATATATCAGAGAGCGTGTAGGGTTCGGTGTTCTATGAACGAAAAGGACATGAGTAGTTTAAGTAGCGAACGCATACAAACGAATAACGTTAGTATCTATATAACAAAATTATTGTCCTGTGGAGTTGATTTAACTTCCAGACACATTTTTATAAATAAATATTAAATGTTTTGTGGCTATTTATGAAAGATATTATTACAAATACCCATTCTACTTGTTAATATCATTAATTAAATTTGCGACAATTTGAGCAAAGAATTGCGACGACTGAATCACTGTGTACAGGAGGCTGATATGGCAGCAAACACTCTCCAGGCGACCATATATCTTGGATAAGTCGCTCCACAATTTTGTCGCTTGGACCGTCGACTTCCTATGGCGTCACCTGCTACATATTTACTTCGAATTTCGATATGAAATTACATTATTTCAGAATGAAAATAGGTTTGATCGTGTTCTACGTGCAGCACCAACATTACAGTAAGTAAATATACCATATTTCTTCATTACTTACGTAATACTAGGAGGATTTGGGTACATTTGGGTACATTTGGGTAGATTTGGGTAATTCTACGGACCCGTCGTATGACTCTTCCTGATTTTCTCAACGGGGAGTCCTGACCTGTTACTTCTGGGAAACATTCTTCTGAATTACTCCTTGCAGAGTCCATAGGGTTGACTGTATCCCCATAACCCTCTGCTGCCCCTTGCTCTGCCTCACGGTCACCTGCAGGTGCTGCTATCCCTTCATTATTAGGATGGATATCACTAGTTGCCCCACCCCCACCTGAAGGGTTTTCAAAATTCCCTGTGAACCTTGGCATGAGCTGATCGGCATGCCTTTTCCAATTAATGTTCCCAAAACTCTGCACTTGCACAGTGAAGTTCCTGCGGCCCAGGACTTCCCTAATTTTTCCCTCCACCCAGGGCTTTCCACTTCCAAAATTCCTTGCATATACTGCATCCCCCTCATTAAACAACAATTCCTCTCCCTGAGCCAACTGACTGGCCAAGCTAGTTACCGATTTCTCTTTATTGGGATCTGTCTTTACTGCTTCCATGTGCACTTTAAAGTGTCTATTAAACAGTAATTCAGAAGGAGATTTACCAGTAGTAGAATGAACAGTTTTTCTTTGATTATATAAAAATCTACAAAGCCTTGTATTAATAGTACCTTCCGTAAACAGCTTTAACCCTTCTTTCAAGGATCTCACTGCTCTCTCTGCTAGACCATTTGAAGAAGGATTATAGGGGGCAGGTGTTACATGTTTAATACCATTTTTTCTAAAAAAATCCTCCATTTCCACAGAAACAAAATAAGGAGCATTGTCTGAGACAATTATGTCTGGCAATCCAAAATTACAAAATGTTTTCCTTAGTAATTCACAAGTTACAGATGATGTGGTGGAATTACACACATGCACATCCAGAAATTTGGTGTATGAATCCACCACCACTAGGTAATATTTATTATCCATAGGTCCCGCATAATCTACATGAAGTCTAGACCAGGGTTTTCCAGTGCATGGCCAAGAAAGTACTGGGGCCTGGGGTTTCTGATAATTCTTAAAGCAAATATGACAATTTTTTGTTACCTCAGCAATATCCTGGTCTATTTTTGGCCACCAAACCCAACTTCTAGCTTCTGCTTTCATAGCATTTATGCCATTATGGCCTACATGCAGCTGTTCCAAAATCTTACATCTCAGTTCCCCAGGCACCACCACTATATTCCTATACAAAAGTACATCCTGGTGAATACTAAGGTCAGCCTTCACTGCAGCATACTCTGACAATAATAAATTATCATTCCAACCATATTTGACATATTTCAACAACAGACTTAATTTGGGATCTCTACCAGTTGCCTTCCTAATAGTCTGGAATGAAATATCCTCAAAAGACATAGCTTCCACCAGGTTAACATACTCCACTGGAATACTGGAATTTAATTCTTCTGTCACAGGCAATCTACTTAATGCATCAGCTACTACATTATCCTTGCCTGGCTTAAACTCTAAATCATACTCAAACTGTGAGAGTAGTAATGCCCATCTTTGAATTCTAGCATTGGCATTAACTGGAACTTGCTTACCTTTTTATTTATTTTATTTATTTATTTATTCATATACAAGAAGGTACATTGGGAATGTGAGAATATATAATATGGTAATTACAATCTTGTAAAGCCACTAGTACGCGCAGCGTTTCGGGCAGGTCCTTAATCTAAGAAAATTTTTAGTAGGTAAATACTAGCAAAAATTATAAAAAGGAAATAATAACAGTTACATAGCAAGAAAAGAAAAAAGAAAAAAAAAAAAAGATGAGAGAAAATTGTAGGTACAGTATAATAAAGCACTTAGGTAGCTAAGATTGATTGCAATGAAAGCTTGAATGGTAGTTGACAAAATTTGGTAGGCACAATACAGCAAATGGCTAGCACATAAAGGAAGACAGCAATGAACACAATGATAAGGTTGTTTGGGTTAAGTACATAAGAATTAGGAGATTGGGTAACACTAGATACAGAGCAAAAAATAAAGCTCAGTGTAGGAAACTAAGAAGATGAAATTAAGTACTTTTTGGTTTTGTTTTTAAATAAGGCAAAAGTTTTACAGTTTTTCAATTCACTAGGGAGTGAGTTCCATAGACTAGGTCCCTTAATTTGCATAGAGTGTTTACACAGATTAAGTTTGACCCTGGGGATATCAAAGAGATATTTATTTCTGGTGTGGTGATAATGGGTCCTATTACATCTGTCCAGAGAGAGTTTCAGAGCATGGTTTGCATTTAAGAACAGGGTTTTGTAGATGTAGTTGACACAAGAGAATGTGTGGAGGGAGTTAATATTTAGCAAGTTTAGGGATTTAAACAAGGGAGCTGAGTGTTGTCTGAAAGCAGAGTTAGTTATTATTCTGATAGCAGATTTTTGCTGGGTGATGATGGGCTTAAGGTGGTTTGCAGTGGTAGACCCCCATGCACAGATACCATAATTAAGATAGGGGTAGATTAGAGCATAATAGAGAGAGAGGAGAGCAGAGTTAGGAACATAATATCTGATTTTGGAGAGTATACCAACTGTCTTAGAGACTTTCTTAGTTATGTGTTGAATATGGGTGCTGAAGTTGAGTCTCTTGTCTAGGAATAGGCCAAGAAACTTGCCATCATTTTTATTACTGATGTTAATGTTGTCTATCTGTAGCTGAATTGCATTTGATGATTTGCTTCCAAATAAGATGTAGTAAGTCTTTTCGATGTTTAATGTTAGTTTGTTAGTTGACATCCATAAGTGGACTTTTTTTAATTCATTATTCACAACATTATTTAGTGTATGTGGGTTGAGGTCTGAATAGATAAGAGTAGTATCGTCAGCAAACAATATAGGTTTGAGAATATTAGAGACATTAGGCAGATCGTTTATATATATAAGAAATAGAAAAGGTCCTAAGATGCTGCCCTGTGGCACTCCAACGGTAATTGGTAGGGTGGAAGAAGTTGTTTCATTGATAGTTACATATTGGTGTCTGTCACTAAGATAGGATCGGATGTAGTCAAGGGCAAGGCCTCGGATTCCATAATGCTGGAGTTTAAGTAAGAGGTAGTTGTGATTAACAGTATCAAAGGCTTTTCTTAGGTCAATGAAGAGTCCAATCGGAAACTCATTTTTGTCAAGTGCTGAGTAGATTACGTCAAGGAGACTAATGATTGCATCGTTGGTGCTCTTTTGGGACCTGAAGCCAAACTGGCAGGGGCTGAGTATGTCGAATTTTACGAGGTAGGAATAGAGCTGTTTGTAAATAATTTTTTCAAATATTTTTGATAGAATGGGTAGATTTGATATTGGTCTATAATTGTTTATGTCCGCCGGATTGCCTCCTTTATTGACTGGCGTTACTCTTGCTTTTTTGAGGATATCAGGGAAGGTGTGACACTCTATAGATTTGTTGAACAGTAGGGCTATGGGTGGGGCAAGGGCATGGGAGGCTCTCTTGTATACAATGGACGGAATTTCACTGGTGTTCCCTGCCTTTGTTTTTAGAGAGTGTATGATGGACACAACATCTTCCGGGCTGATTGGTGAAAGGAGAAGAGAGTTTGGATAGCTGCCTGAGAGATATGTGTTAATATGTGTCTGAGTCTGTGGGATTTTACTGGCAAGATTAGCACCAACCGATGAAAAGAAACTATTAAATTCATTTGCCATTTCTAAATCAGTTGACGGTATATCCCCATCCTTGTAGAGTTTTATTTGGTTATGTGAGTGTTGTTTAGTTCCTAGGATACTAGAGATGGTTTTCCAAGTGCTTTTCATGTTGCCTTTTGCTTCATTGAATCTATTCACATAATATGCAAGTTTTGCCTTTCTTATGATACTGGTAAGCATTGATGAGTACCTTTTAGCTACTTCCTTTGAAACTAGGCCAATCCTAAGTTTCTTTTCATATTCATGTTTCTTGTTGATTGAATTGAGAATGCCGCTTGTGAGCCATGGATTGTTTAATCTTTTGTCAGTTACTTGCTTGGTAAGAAGGGGACAATGAAGGTTGTAGAGGCTTAGAGTTTTGGAGAGGAAGAGGTTAGCTAATGAATTTATATCCTGGGTATTATTGAATTCAGAATCCCAGTTAATATTGTGAAATGCATCTGTAAGATTGCCCAAAGCTGATTCACTGTGTAGCCTAAATGAAAGTTTCTTGCTTTTTGGTGGTGTTATGTCCATGTTCGCTATGAGAAAGGTAGGATAGTGGTCAGTTGTTCTGTCGTAGATTATACCAGATACAAGGGGAGCTGTTATGTTTGTCCATATGTGGTCCAAGGTAGTGGCTGATGTTTGAGTGACTCGGGTAGGTTTGGTGATTGTGGGGATTAGCATACAGGAGTTCATGCTGTTAAGGAAATAGTCAACTTGAGAGCAATTTTGTTGACCCAGGTCAATATTAAAGTCTCCTCCCAAAATGATGTGGTTTTTGTTGAGATTGTTGTTTATAATAAGATTACTTAGGTTGTCTGAGAAAGAAGCTATGTATATAATAATAATATAATAATATGTTTATTCAGGAAAGGTACATACATAGAGAGATTTTACATAAGTGGATCAATTTATAGATAGAGCTAGTACATACAATGCCTAAAGCCACTATTACGCAATGCGTTTCGGGCAAGAAAACATTAATATCTAAAACTTAATACTAATTGGACAAAAAGAATAAAATGTTTTGAGAATAGATACAATTAAAGGTACAAAAAAAGGGGGGAACATGACTGAAAAGCAGCACAAATACAATATGTAGACAAACAGCGTTGAATAAAAAAAAATAAGACATGGGTTGACAAGAGAGGGGTAAGGTAGGTTACAGGGAGTTTATCAGGTAGTGTTTAGTTTTAATCTTAAACTGGTTGAGAGAGGTACAGTCTTTAACATGGTTGGGAAGGTCATTCCACATTCTGGGTCCCTTGATTTGTAGAGCATTTCTAGTTTGGTTAAGTCGTACTCTTGGAATATCAAAACTGTATTTATTTCTGGTGTGGTGCTCATGGGTTCTGTTACAGCTTTCAATGAAGCTTTTGAGGTCAGGATTGGCATTACAGTTCAACGTTTTATATATGTATAATACACATGAGAGAATGTGCAGTGACTTAATATCTAACATATTGAGAGATTTGAGTAGGGGTACCGAGTGATGTCTGGGGCCAGAGTTGGATATTGTCCTAATAGCAGCTTTGTGTTGAGTAATTAGAGGACGTAAATGATTTTGGGTAGTAGAACCCCAAGCACAAATACCATAGTTGAGATATGGATAGATGAGGGAGTAATAGAGAGTCACCAGGGCAGGGCGGGGTACATAATATCTGATCTTAGAAAGAATGCCAACAGTTTTTGAAACTTTTTTTGATATATTTAGAATGTGTCCCTGGAAATTAAGCTTGTGATCAATGAGAACGCCAAGGAATTTGCCATCTAATTTGTTACAAATTTGGGTATTGTTAATCTCGAGATTTATTTGGTTAGAGGATTTATTGCCAAACAGAATATAGAAAGTTTTGTCAATGTTAAGGGTGAGTTTGTTGGCAGTTAGCCAAAGATGGACTTTATTAAGCTCGGTATTTACTGTGGCATTTAGAGCAAGGGGGTCAGGACTGGAGTAAATGAAGGTTGTGTCATCAGCAAATAGAATTGGTCTAAGGTGTTGGGAGGCATTTGGAAGGTCATTAATGTAGATGAGAAAGAGGAGAGGGCCAAGTATACTGCCCTGAGGAACATAAGGGACATAACTGGCCGACCCCTCACAGTGTTCAAGAGAGAACTGGATAAGCACCTCCAAAGGATACCTGACCAACCAGGCTGTGACTCATACGTCAGGCTGCGAGCAGCCGCGTCCAACAGCCTGGTTGATCAGTCCAGCAACCAGGAGGCCTGGTTGATGACCAGGCCGCGGGGACGCTAAGCCCCGGAAGCATCTCAAGGTAGTCCATGGTTGCGCGTGCATCATGGGGGGGGGGGGGGGGGTATTTAAGCGCGCACGGGACGCAGCATCCTCTCGCTGCTGCGTTCCCGGACGATACACCCAAAACGCCCACCCGCCTCCCGGGATCCCCTGGCCTTTCCGGGGGAAGACGCCGATGCGGTTTGCTGAGGACACTTGTCCCAATTTCCAATGAATTGTGTTACCTTTGGGGGTGCTCCGTCGGAACCCCCAAAGTGATAAGCTCAATAATAGTCATCTATGATTATTATTTTAATTTATGTAATAAATTTTGTAATTAATTTATATAATAATTAGTTTTGTAATTAATTTATATAATAATTAATTTATGTAATTAATTTACATAATAATTAATAATAAATTAAACCCCCACTTGATGTGCATTTTCTTCCAAGCCACAGAAATATTAATTCTAACACGAATTTTCTCAATATTTCTTATGTTTCTTTTTACTGTCGATGGTAATTGAAAAATCAATTCTCCAAAATTCATTTTTATTTCTAGTCTGACGCGACACTTGAACACGTTTCGTAATAACTTATTACATTTTCAAAAATTTAATTTACACACACACAACTATAACCTGCAAACACTAAACAGAGTTTTACTATGCTATCATTTAGATTGATTGATTGATGAAGATTAAGCCACCCAAAAGGTGGCACGGGCATAAATAGCCCGTAAGTGGTAGCCCTTTTGAGCCATTTCCAGTATCAAGAGCTGATACTGTAGATCTGTGGAGGTGCGACTGCACCCTGCGTGACGGGAGATGTCTCCCGTGTGTGATGAGGTGACTATCATTTAGACTGATGAAGATTAAGCCATCCAAAAGGTGGCACGGGCATGAATAGCCCGTAAGTGGTGGCCCTTTTGAGTCATTACTAGTATCAAGAGCTGATACTGGAGATCTGTGGAGGTGCAACTGCACCCTGCGTGACGGGAGATGTTTCCCGTACTATCATTTAAACAGCTTTCGTCTTATATACTCGAATTTGGGTGAGGTGATATGTTACAACAGTTTTGGATGAGGTGAACAAAACTTTCAACACAAGACCGAGCAAACTTTCAACACAAGACAGAACACGGTGCATTGGGTATAGAATGGAAGTAACTGCAAAGGGCCTATTGGCCCATATTTCTTGATGCTTCTATATTGGTGCGGAGTCTTGAAGTGGGTGGAATATAGTTATGCATTAATTGGCTGTAGATTGCTGGTGTTGACTTCTTGATGTGTAGTGCCTCGCAGATGTCAAGCAGCTTGCTATCGCTGTATCAATCGATGATTTCTGTGTTCTTTGTTAAGACTTCTCTGGTGATGGTCTGGTTGTGGGAAGAGATTATATGTTCCTTAATGGAGCCCTGTTGCTTATGCATTGTTAATCGCCTGGAAAGAGATGTTGTTGTCTTGCCTATATACTGAGTTCTTTGAGGCTTACAGTCCCCAAGTGGGCATTTGAAGGCATAGACGACGTTGGTCTCTTTCAAAGCGTTCTGCTTTGTGTCTGGAGAGTTTCTCATGAGTAGGTTGGCCTTTTTTTGGTTTTCTAGTATATCGTCAATTGTATCTTCTGATCTTTGTCTGTAGGGATAACATTCCTATTAACAATATCTTTCAAGACCCTTTCCTCCATTTTATGAGCTGTGGAAAAGAAGTTCCTGTAAAATAGTCTAATAGGGGGTACAGGTGTTGTGTTAGTTGTGTCTTCAGAGGTTGCATGGCGTTTCGCCTTCCTTCTTATGATGTCTTCAACAAAACCATTGGAGAAGCCGTTGTTGACTAGGACGTGCCTTACCCTACAGAGTTCTTCATCGACTTGCTTCCATCCTGAGTTGTGGCTGAGAGCACGGTCGACATAAGCGTTAACAAGACTCCTCTTGTACCTGTCTGGGCAGTCACTGTTGGCATTGAGGCACATTCCTATGTTTGTCTATAATCACAGAATGAATAATATTCTGTGATTCAAAGTCTGCTCTTCAAGCAATCGAAAACTTCTCTTGGAAGATCGATAGCAAGAACCTCATACTCCCAATTATAAATGACCTAATTGATGCACAGAGTAAAGGGTCTCGAATTTCCTTTGTATGGATACCTTCACACATAAATATAACCCATCATAATGAGACAGACATTGCAGCCAAATTAGCGTGTAACAAGTTTGAAGTTGAATTAGATCTAGGTATCCCCATCTCTGCTGTCAAAACCGTATTGGTCCAAACATTCAGATCTGATAGGAAAGAACTTACTGACTCCCAACGACCTGAAAGTACTAGTATAAAAAGCTATGATTTGTTCAGATCTGAGACCTACATCTATGGGCAGCACAAAACGGCCACTAGACTGTGCGACACAGTGGTTGCAAGGATCAGGTTGTGTTACCGTTACCTGTGGCAGGTGGCTGCAGGTGACGGATCTCCCAATCCTGAGCACTCCAGTTGCACACTCTGTGAGCAGGAACTACGGCACGATCTCCCGCACTACATCACTGAATGCCCAGTTATTAGACCTTTCAGACCAGTTGGTATAAGGTACCTGGAGCTTTGCAATTATTTTATTCACTCTCGTATTCTTGAAGATATCCTCACAGTGTACCCAAAATTTGCCAGTGCAGGCTACTAAACATATGGCCCTGTATGACTAACCATCCTGTGTGATGGGATTTCTTAGCATCAACTAGTTAGCTTTCTTGACACACTGTACTCCACTTCATGTAGTCTAGGGTAGCTGCACTAATGCAGATGTACCTAATGTAATAATTAAAAAAAAAATGCCGCCCTTGTTCCTGCGAGACGCAGGCCTTGCCGAGACGCCGACCGCAGTTCCCACGCACCTCCTACCCTGCAACTGTAAGGACCCTGTCCAATTCCTTGCAACCAGCGACTGGGCGTGTTTATCAGGCTAAGTGGGCGGAGTATGCTGCCTACGTCTCGGCCGGACGGCGGGGAGGGTACCCCTTCGATGCTGCCCCCTCGCTCCTGGCGACCTTCCCGCAATCCCTGCTCTCGCGGGGCTTGGCGTTGTGTTCGCTACATGCTTACCTAGCGGCCATCGCCTTCGTCTTCAAGCTGCATGGTAGGAGGGACCCCACCCGTCAGTTCCTGGTCACTCAACTCCTCAAAGGGGCGTGAAACTCAGCCCGACGGGTCCCTGCGCGGTGTCTCCCTGTGACGAGGCGCCTCCTGCATCGCCTGCTGCGGGCATTGGGGGCGTATGTACCACTGCCTATGAGAAGTCTTGCTTCAGGGCACTTTTTTCCCTGGTTTTCCACGTCTGCCTACGCCCGGGCGAGGCGGTTTACGCGGAAGGAGGGCGACACACGCTCCGCTTGGACCAGGTATCAGTTACGAGGGCAGGAATTTATATTGTCTTCGGTTCATACAAGCACAGCTCGGGTCGCACGCCCACCTTCTCCCTGAGAGCGAACCCATCCAGCAAGTACTGCCCGGTCCGTGCCCTATCTAAATACTTCAGCATCAGGGGCGCGGGATCAGGGCCCATATTCCAGCATGCCTCAGGCACACCAGTCAACAAGCAAGATTTCTCCAGGATGCTTCGTGCCGCCCTCGCAGCGCTAGGCTTGCCTCCAGCTGAATACGCCCCTCATTCCTTTAGAATTGGTAGGGCCACTCAACTGTCTCTTGACGGGCTCGCCCCAACGGGGATAATGGCGGTCGGCAGGTGGAAGAGTGGCGCTTTTACTTCCTACGTCAGGCAAGACGTCGTTGCTATGCCACCTTGAGGCTTCCCCGGCCGCTGGCACTCGCCCTTCGGAGGGGGGGGGGGGCGGCCTGCTGGCCTGCGGAGTGGGGTGCAACGCCGGTCCCCAAGTGTTCTGCTGTCCGCAGATACTACTTTGCCTTTACAGCCATTCTAGGTACTAGTAAGCCCTACCTTTAGTCAGGAAATCCTTATCTCCTTATTCCTTGGCGGCATGGCCTCACGGCCTGGGGTTAAATTTCTCCTCCATTTTCATATCAGGCCTTTTCCCAGTATCTATATAAATTTCTGCAAGCC
>WNGS01079393.1:0-11037 GCA_020271785.1 Procambarus virginalis | reverse complement strand
TTTTTTTTTTTTTTTTATTTTTTTTTTTTACATGCAAGCATGCAAGTATAAGCAATATACAATAAAATTACATAAGAAAACAAAATGAGCAAAACAAACAAACCACCGGCCAGAAGGACCGACAGCACAGTACAAAACATCAATAAACAAATAGCGCAAACAGGCAAACAATACCCAATTACAATAACACATAAAACAAGGTCATAATACACATAGAAAGCAGAGGAGAACAAGAAA
This sequence comes from Procambarus virginalis, assembly GCA_020271785.1. Lineage (NCBI taxonomy): Eukaryota > Metazoa > Arthropoda > Malacostraca > Decapoda > Cambaridae > Procambarus > Procambarus virginalis. The sequence goes on along the minus strand of WNGS01079393.1, from coordinate 10,800 downwards.
AAATAAAAAATAAAAAAATAAATAATAATCATAAAACAAAAAACCATAAACATAACAAACAACCAATAAACAAACAAAAAAAACATGCACACCACTCACGTAAGAGGCAAACAGCATAGCCATAGGGGCACATAATACATCAGAATCAAAGAAACAGATAATCATGAAAAGGTATAGCCTAATTACAATAAACAGGGACATTGAGAAAACTAAACACGACATCGGCCTGAAGGGCACACAATACACTAATTACAATAAACAGGGACATTGAGAAAACTAAATACGACACCGGCCTGAAGGGCACACAATAAATACCACAGAACATACTAAATCCACTACAGACGCGAAATACTCAGCAAGCACACAAACTATCAAGAGTGCGCATACTTATCCGGCCACTCAGCTGCCGGGAAACGAATACAATACGCCTCCCAAAGCAACATGATGTCGTCAGAGTGACTATGGGCCGTACGAGGATCGGGCATCAAATTCGGCACACCCTCAACAAAAACCTGAGCCTGTGGAACCCAGATAGTCGAGGGGCACCACGGAACAGGCAGCACTCGGTCATAAAGCCAAATTCCAAAGGGTTGGTCTTCTGATCGTACGCCACGCCGGAGGCCAAGATGATCGGGACGGGCTTCCCCTACAGGCGCGGGCAACGGGCAGCGCACTTGTAACCTTGTCAGCCCCACAGGGCTCCGCAGCAACTACCGGACGGGACATCTGCAGGGGCCGAACATCCTTCTTCAGCAACAACACGAGGTCGCGGCCTGCACCAGCACCCACCTCACCTACGTCCGGAGGAGCTACCACCTCCCACTGCGGAGAACCGCCTGCAGAAGAAACAGGAGGTGAATCATACACACAATCCTGGCATCAGCAGGTACATGGACGTCAGCGACCACCACATCATCTCCCGAAGACCCATCGGCGTCGAAACCCTCCACATCAGCCCATGCAGTAGAAGAACGCCTGGACCGCTTGGGCACCGGGCGCACATCCTCAGAGCCGGAGGCGGACCCAGAACCACGGGCATCACAAGCCGTGCGGACCAACGCCCGTCTCATGACAGCAGCAGCCTCAACCGCAGGGGGAACCGGACCACATACAACAGGAGGCCCCACAGCCACCCCAGCACTCAGCGCAGCCGGGACCCGAGGCGAGGATGCAGGCGAGCACGCAGGGCCAGGCGCAGCAACTGAAGACGGGTGAGCAGACGGCGAGGAGGGAGCATCAGAAAGGCCCACGGGAGCATCAGGGACAGGAGCAGGAGTATCCACCGAGGGCATCGCAACATCCTGAGGAGGGTCGGCGACATTCGGGGGAACGTCCACCACAGGGGGCATCAGGCGACACAGGGGGCTTAGCCGCGTCCGGGGAGGTGTCCAGACCCACAGAAACCTCCTCCACAGGAAGCGGTGGGAAGTCCTCCTCACTGAAGAGGTTCACAGGCGCAGAGGCCGGCGCAGAACATTCAGCAGCCTGATGGCCCGACAGGCCACAGCGATAACATGTCCGGGGCTGGCGGGCGTAAAACACCCGAACTGTGTACCCCAGCAGACGCACAGAGGACGGGATATCCTCCCGTAACCTCATGCCCAGGGTACGAATGTTTGTGCGGACACCCTTTAGTGGGCTCGAAGATACCACATTCACCAGCACACTAACGACGGCGCCAAAACGGCCGAAGTACCGCCGGAGCAGACCCTCCGGAAACTCCAAAGGAGCCCCATGGACGCTGACGTATGTGAGGGCACCACTCCGATCAGATATGGACACAGTGCCCGCACCATCCTGTAGAGGCAATGTCCGCCCCTCGTATCGACGTAGAAATTCGCGATACGCCATGTCTGCAGTGAATTTCAGGATCACCCGACGGGCCGTCACCAGCTCGACACCGTAGATATCCATCACAGGTACCTGCAGCTGCTCACACACCCGTGCAATCTCTGGGTATCCAGCCCGGCTAGAAAATTCCAGGCCCACAGACTGAGCCCGCAGTACCGGTGGGAGGGGGACCCCCATCGTAACTCAGTTCCGCCACGTCAGCAACAGCCAGCCAGGCAACAACACTGGTAGGGCAGCGACGCCCCGCCACCTGGCAACCAAACAGTGAACAACTCCAGCAGTCACGGAGGAACACGTCCGCACTCCACGGCTGCTCCAAGTGCACTCCATTATGTTCCCAATTTGAACATCTTTACCATTGTGATCATTGCTGTCTTTTTATATGTGCTGCTAATCTGCTGTTGGTGTTTATTATTCTTGTTTATCTGTATCTATTGCTACCCAGTCTCCCAATCCTTATGTACCCAATCTGAACATCTTTACCATTGTGTTCATTGCTGTCTTATATGTGCTGGCAATCTGCTGTATGGTGTCTATTAATCTTGTTAAATTACCAATCAAGCTGTTCAATCAATTAGAGCTTTAATATAACAATGTGCTTCAATATACTTACTAAGCTCTCTCATCTCATTTTTCTCTTGTAATGTATTTGTTATCATTTATCAATTATGATAGAAATTACCTACTTAAAATTATCTGTTAAATTAAGGACCTGCCCGAAACGCTGCGCGTACTAGTGGCTTTACAAGATTGGAAATACTGTCCTATTCAATGTATTCTCACAAACCCAATGTACCTTCTTGTATATAAATAAATAAATAATAAATAAATAAATAAATAAATAAATGTGGAGAGCTAGTGTCACAATTTATATGTTTGTCCTGCACGTCACCGCCCCCCATCCAGTGGGTAGCGGTGGATAGGTTACAATCACTCAGTTACTACCTACAGTTAGCAAACTGGGGATATTTGGCTAGAATTTCTGGTAGCAGATCATTTTGAATGAAATATTTACACAATCGCTGGAACATTGGTTATAGAATTGTCTCTAAATTCACGTATGTTTTCACACTCCATCACATAGTGACGGAGGGTGTGGGAATAATTTTGTTGACACAGTTTACATTTGGTCAGATCTACATCAACAGATAATGAGAATTCCCAGAGATACTTGTAACCGAGTCTAAGCCGAGCAGTAGTAACATCTAGAAGTCTGCTGATTTTATTGGATGATCCATAGATGTGGGGCTCCTCTTGCATGATAGTATGACGATAGATGGAATTACTGGTGTCAATTTCACTTTGTCTCAGATCTACATGATCTTGTTGAAGTTCTCGGTGTACTGCTGCTCTCAGATTGCTCATTGACAATCCAAGGTTAAACTCAACGGCTCCTTTAAAGGCAGATTCTTTGGCTAACTTATCAGCTCTATCATGCATTCGTAGTCCAACATGAGATGGAGACCACGTGAAATGGACTCTGTTACCATCCTTAATAATTTTGTTGTATTTGTGTCTAGCTTCGGACACGAGCATGTTACAGTTATGTCTTAAAGAGTTGAGAGCATTTAAGGATGATAAGGAGTCTCTTACTAAAAATATGAAAAGTTGTCAAACTTTTGCCTTACTCAAAACTAAACCTAAGAAGTACCTAATTTCATCTCCGTAGTTGTCTACCTAGTGTTTTATCTAAGCACTATATCTAGTGCTACCCAATCCCCAAATATTTTTGCCTATGCCTTACTACTTTACTTCATATTCTTAGATATCATCTGATATCATAGTTGTTGAATTGAGTGCATATTCAACTGCATTATTCCTTGAAATGATCCTCATATAGTGCTTCAGTGAACCAATGTATAACCCTGAAATGTTATCCTAATGTACCTAGTAATCCTTGTTTCATTATTATGTATTGTTATTATTGTGTATTATTCTAATATGCTTTTGTGTCAAAATTTCTTGCAATGTACCTGTTAAATTTTTTTGTCAATTTTACTGTAATTATTCTACTTAAAATTATCTGTACCTGTTACGACACTGGTTTCTTTAGATGGAAACCAGAGGTCAAAATTGAGCTTATTAAACTACAATATGGCAGGGGACGCATCGAGAGCTGAAGTTGTTTGTAATCTTCCCTGCCAGACGTAAAACTATTCGTGTTTCTCAAAGAGTATTAAAGACTGAGCTTGGGGTTGATTATTAAATATAAATAGGCACCAACTATGTTTACTAATACTGTCTAATCATTTGTAAAGTAAACCTGAGTAAACTTTGTATCGGGCGCCGGTATGATTAGTTGAAGAGTCTGCCGGCAGCATTAGCCCACGGAGGAGGAGGGAGAGACTCGCTCGCTCTTCTCTGCTGGCTGACTGTGGTGTTAGGACGTGCTCCTCCTTCCTCTTAGTTCTTTATTTCTGTCTTATTTTGGTTAAGTACTCCATAACTCATTTTTGTTATATTTCTGGCATACCCATCGTTCTATGTGTAGAGTAGTATACCTGGGGTGTAGTAAGTGTTTTTAAGTGTTTATCAACACTTAAGTGCCAACAACACTGGTAGGGCAGCGACGCCCCGCCACCTGGCGACCAAACAGTGAACAACTCCAGCAGTCACGGAGGGACACGTCCGCACTCCACGGCTGCTCCAAGTGCACTCCATTATGTTCCCAATTTGAACATCTTTACCATTGTGATCATTGCTGTCTTCTTATATGTGCTGCTAATCTGCTGTTGGTGTTTATTATTCTTGTTTATCTGTATCTATTGCTACCCAGTCTCCCAATCCTTATGTACCCAATCTGAACATCTTTACCATTGTGTTCATTGCTGTCTTATATGTGCTGGCAATCTGCTGTATGGTGTCTATTAATCTTCTTAAATTACCAATCAAGCTGTTCAATCAATTAGAGCTTTAATATAACAATGTGCTTTAATATACTTACTAAGCTCTCTCATCTCATTTTTCTCTTGTAATGTATTTGTTATCATTTATCAATTATGATAGAAATTACCTACTTAAAATTATCTGTTAAATTAAGGACCTGCCCGAAACGCTGCGCGTACTAGTGGCTTTACAAGATTGGAAATACTGTCCTATTCAATGTATTCTCACAAACCCAATGTACCTTCTTGTATATAAATAAATAAAAAATAAATAAATAAATAAATAAATAAATAAATAAATAAATGTGGAGAGCTAGTGTCACAATTTATATGTTTGTCCTGCACGTCACCGCCCCCCATCCAGTGGGTAGCGGTGGATAGGTTACAATCACTCAGTTACTACCTACAGTTAGCAAACTGGGGATATTTGGCTAGAATTTCTGGTAGCAGATCATTTTGAATGAAATATTTACACAATCGCTGGAACATTGGTTATAGAAATAGTCACTGCTTTTATCATAAAAGCGGTGAAATTCTGTGGGGAAGGATACGCATTACCGTGCTCCACTGTCTAAACGACTAAGCGGCGCGCGCGCGGGTAGAGCGGGGTACTTGGGAGCACAGGCACGGCGCCTTCTGGCTCGCCTCCGCCCCGCAGGTACACCACAAAACTCACGAGTGTCAACAAAAGATGTCCAGCACGAGCATTAAGGGAAAACCTTGACACAAACTGCACTTATCATAAAGAAGAAGCACCACCATTGAGCGCCAAGTGCTCACATCAAGTCTAACTCTAAGAAACAACACTCAAGCCTTGACGCTTCTCCCAACATCCGGGGGAGAAAACCTTCACACAAACTGCACCGGTCATAAATAAAATAAAATAAATAAATAATAAATATGTTTATTCAGGAAAGGTACATACATAGAGAGATTTTACATAAGTGGATCGATTTATAGATAGAGCTAGTACATACAATGCCTAAAGCCACTATTACGCAATGCGTTTCGGGCAAGAAAACATTAATATCTAAAACTTAATACTAATTGAACAAAAAGAATAAAATGTTTTGAGAACAGATACAAATAAAGGTACAAAAAAAGGGGGGAACATGACTGAAAAGCAGCACAAATACAATATGTAGACAAACAGCGTTGAATAAAAAAAAAAAATAAGACATGGGTTGACAATAGAGGGGTAAGGTAGGTTACAGGGAGTTTATCAGGTAGTGTTTAGTTTTAATCTTAAACTGGTTGAGAGAGGTACAGTCTTTAACATGGTTGGGAAGGTCATTCCACATTCTGGGTCCCTTGATTTGTAGAGCATTTCTAGTTTGGTTAAGTCGTACTCTTGGAATATCAAAACTGTATTTATTTCTGGTGTGGTGCTCATGGGTTCTGTTACAGCTTTCAATGAAGCTTTTGAGGTCAGGATTGGCATTACAGTTCAGCGTTTTATATATGTATAATACACATGAGAGAATGTGCAGTGACTTAATATCTAACATATTGAGAGATTTGAGTAGGGGTACCGAGTGATGTCTGGGGCCAGAGTTGGATATTGTCCTAATAGCAGCTTTGTGTTGAGTAATTAGAGGACGTAAATGATTTTGGGTAGTAGAACCCCAAGCACAAATACCATAGTTGAGATATGGATAGATGAGGGAGTAATAGAGAGTCACCAGGGCAGGGCGGGGTACATAATATCTGATCTTAGAAAGAATGCCAACAGTTTTTGAAACTTTTTTTGATATATTTAGAATGTGTCCCTGGAAATTAAGCTTGTGATCAATGAGAACGCCAAGGAATTTGCCATCTAATTTGTTACAAATTTGGGTATTGTTAATCTTGAGATTTATTTGGTTAGAGGATTTATTGCCAAACAGAATATAGAAAGTTTTGTCAATGTTAAGGGTGAGTTTGTTGGCAGTTAGCCAAAGATGGACTTTATTAAGCTCGGTATTTACTGTGGCATTTAGAGCAAGGGGGTCAGGACTGGAGTAAATGAAGGTTGTGTCGTCAGCAAATAGAATTGGTCTAAGGTGTTGGGAGGCATTTGGAAGGTCATTAATGTAGATGAGAAAGAGGAGAGGGCCAAGTATACTGCCCTGAGGAACACCAATGTTGATGGGTAGGGTAGGAGAAATTGAATTGTTCACAGAAACATACTGGAGTCTGTCAGTAAGGTAAGATTTGAGGTATTGCAGGGAGAGTCCTCTGACTCCATAATGATGTAATTTAAGAAGAAGGTTTTGGTGGTTCACAGTGTCAAAAGCCTTACGCAGGTCCACAAATAACCCAACAGGGAACTCATTTTTATCAAGAGCTGCATGAATTAAGTTAATCATACTAATAAGTGCATCGTTAGTGCTTTTTTTAGGTCTGAAGCCATATTGGCAAGAGCTAAGTATATTGTGCTTGGCTAGATAAGAGTAAAGCTGCTTGTAGATTAGTTTTTCAAAAATTTTTGATAAGTTAGGCAGGATTGAAATAGGTCTGTAGTTGTTAACATCAGTGAGATCACCACATTTGTGGACAGGGGTTACTCTCGCTTTTTTTAGAATATCTGGGAAGGTTTGGAGTTCAAGTGACTTGTTGAAGAGCAATGTAATTGCAGGGGCTAAGGATCTGGAGGCTTTTTTGTAAATTAATGTCGGAATCTCCTCAAGGGCACTAGACTTGGTTTTAAGGGAAAGGATTATCTCATTGACATCAGTGGAATTAGTAGGCTTTAGGTACAGAGACTGTGGATAGTTACCTGTAAGGTAGTCCTTAACCTCAGTACTGGAAGAAGGAATATCATTTGCAAGGGATGACCCAATGGAAGAGAAGAACCTATTGAACTCAATAGCAGAATCAGATGCTGAAAGCTGACCATCGTTATTTGACAGGAGTGTTGGTTTGTTATTTAAAATCTTCTTTGATCCCAAGATTTGTGAAATTGTGCTCCAAGTTTTTTTAATGTTGCTCTTTATTTGGGTAAATTTATCTTCGTAGTATTTAGTTTTGGCTCGTCTAATTATCTTAGATAGCAGTAAAGAGTAATTCTTTGAGAATTCTTTAGAGACGGTTCCTAGCCTATACTTCTTCTCAAGGTCATGTTTTTTATTAATGGATTTAAGTATTCCCTTTGTAAGCCAGGGATTGTTAAGCCTTTTGGTAGTGACTTGTTTTGTAAGCATAGGACAGTGGGTGTTATAAAGGCTTAGAGTTTTTTGAAGAAAAGATTGTACTGCTAGGTTGATGTCCCCTATGTTACCTAACTCTGACTCCCAGTTGACATTATCAGCAGCAGTTATAAAATTGCCTATAGCAGATTCATTGTGCAGCCTAAAACTTATCTCCCTTGACTCTAGAGGTGGTTTGTTAATGTTAGTTAAGAGAAATGTGGGGTAATGGTCTGTAGTACTGTCGGTGATTATACCTGAAGTAAGCGGAGAGGTTATGTTGGTCCAGATGTGATCTAGAGTCGTGGCAGTACTATCAGTGATTCTGGTAGGTCTAGTGATTAAGGGTATGAGGAAGCAGGAATTCATACAGTTGAGGAAGCTAACAGTAGTAGGGTGCTCAGGCTCGCAGAGGTCAATATTAAAGTCCCCTGCGATAATTAGATGGTTTTTGTTAAGTCTGTTATCGAGTATTAGATTTCTAAGGTTTGAATTGAATTCGGGCACATCAGTGTTAGGAATCCTATAGACTGCTCCCACAGACAGGATAGACTCGGTACCCTTTACTCTGAAACTGGCGAAGATATACTCCCCACAGCAGTCTCTAGTTCTAATTACTTTTAAGCATGTTAGTTCATGATGGTAGTAAAGAGCAGTACCACCACCCCTCTGGGGTCCGTAGAATTACCCAAATCTACCCAAATCTACCCAAATGTACCCAAATCCTCCTAGTATTACGTAAGTAATGAAAAATATGATATATTTACTTACTGTAATGTTGGTGCTGCACGTAGAACACGATCAAACCTATTTTCACTCTGAAATAATGTAATTTCATATCGAAATTCGAAGTAAATATGTAGCAGGTGACGCCAAAGGAAGTCGACGGTCCAAGCGACAAAATTGTGGAGCGACTTATCCAAGATATATGGTCGCCTGGACAGTGTTTGCTGCCATGTCAGCCTCCTGTACACCGTGATCCAGTCGTCGCACTTCTTTTCTCAAATTGTCGCAAATTTAATTAATGATATTAACAAGTAGAATGGATATTTGTAATAATATCTTTCATAAATACCCACAAAACATTTAATATTTATTAAAAAAATGTGTCTGGAAGTTAAATCAACTCCACAGGACAATGATTTTGCTATATAGATACTATCGTTATTCGTTTGTATGCGTTCGCTACTTAAACTACTCATGTCCTTTTCGTTCATAGAACACCGAACCTAACACACTCTCTGATATATTGCTTAGTTAATAGAGATTCGCAAATAAAACTTATATTTGTATATGTTATTAGAAAGGCAGAGATAAAATAGTTTTTGTGAATCCATCACAGAGATTATATCTTATTAGACAGGAAAGATATTCATATTTTAAACAAGGTTTCTTGGCCGAAGCTCTCCCTATCGATGGTATCTATGATCTTTCGAAGATCAATGTTAATTTAATCTAAATATTGTAATAAACGAAGTTTTCTGTCATAATAAAGACAGAAATATAAGCTGCATGTTATTACTTTAGCATAAATATAACTGAAGTGAAAGTGAAGATATATGCCTTTTTATAGTTATGTGATGGCTATCTCAGGGGGTGTGAAGGCCTGCAAACAAGTGAATTAATTGTGTAATTCATTGTGTAATTCATTTGTAATGCATATGTGCAAAATAACACCAAAGGTCTATATGTCAGCATAAACACAGATGTAGACGATAATGTGACTACATTTCAAATAAATATATCTTAAATGAAAGCCAAGATATGGTTAAATAAATAGCCAATACCACACCATCGCCGGTGTCCGGACACATGAAAACTTCCAATGCATCAGTGTCCTGCCAGGCGGGCAATACAGGCTTCACAATTCAGAAAAAAAATTGTAATTCAGAGAAATGCGTTGATAAACGCAAAATGTTTTATATTTTAAATACAGATATAAACTTTGTTTTCAAACGTTTAATGTAACAATATCTCGAGTATAAGAATCAAGATATATTTTGGACTTAACAATTTCCTATAAAGTTGCAATGCTACCTTAATTGTATATGATCATCATCATATACAGACAGAAATTAACTTATAAAATGTTGAGGTAAAGATAGACGTATGTTAATTATGACGCATAATCACTCTTAAGAACTTAATTATAAACCATAATATTATAATTATAAAAATTCATTTTTGGGGGGACAGGAAGCCACAGTATATTCATACACGATAGGCTTTTATCAAGGACATCCTTAAGGTCGAATTACTGACCCCGCCTAGGATGCAACCCCAAACAAGCTGACTAATTCCTGAGTACCTACTTACTGCTAGGTGAACAGTTACATTACGTGAACCCATACTCATCCTGGTAATTAAATTACCAGTTGTTTGTGCACCCCATACCCATCCTGTGACCTGTAAATTATTGTGCAACCCATACTTATCCTGTGACCTGTAGTTATTGTGCACCTCATACTAATCCTGTGAGTCATAGAACATTGTGCAACCCTTTCTCATCGTGTGAATCTTTGTTTACTTTGCTCTCCATACTCATCCTCTGCGCGATAGTTTCTTGTGCAACCCATGCTCATCATGTCACTTGAAACGGGAGACCTTCCGGAAAGCTGGAAGACAGTTATTAATGTAGTCCCAATTTACAAAAAGGGTGACAGGCAAGAGGCACTAAACTACAGGCCAGTTTCCCTACTTGTATACCATGAAAGGGCTCGTAGAGCATGTGGAGGGAACAGCTTTGTAACACACCACCAGCATGGGTTCAGAGATGGTACAAGATACCATACCTGAACACAAGATACCATCTGGGAGGTGAATCCTGCAAGAGTCAAATAGAGAGAAAGATCTGGGGGTCGATATCACAACCGAACCTGTCCCCCAGAGGCCCACAT
>WNGS01079379.1:0-7500 GCA_020271785.1 Procambarus virginalis | reverse complement strand
ACACCCTCCAGAAAACACAAGCCAACGTCCTAGGATGATCGCGTCTCGCCGCTTCAGTACACTGCAGGTCCGTGCTTCTCCTCCAGTACGTTGCAGGGTTGGAGTCGGTCTCCTGGCCATCAACTTTCCTCCCAACTACGGCAGCTAGCCTACGTCTCGGCGGTCGTCGTACGTTTCCCAATTAGCTCCTTGTTAGTTCCCAATTAGCTTCCCAATTAGTACTCCCAGAGGAACTGCCTCTCACCACTACGATGTCACTGTGAATTTATCAGACGTACCAGACGATACTGCTTAAGCTCCACACGCACAGCACCCGACTTCAGAGCACTTGAAGCTCACCTCACTGTCAATTCCCTCGTCGTCTAGGTATGTCACTAGGTATTTGGGAAGACTTCTCGATGTGCTTGCATCCAACTGGTAACTCATAGGGTTCCACGTAGGTAGGGTTACTGTCAAACTTGACAGGATCGTCGATCACATGTTCAACCTAGTTGACAAGGTGGTCAACTAGGTTCGCTCACGGTGGAATGGCCCAGCCACTAAACTGTCTCCTCTTCTGGTGAATTGTCAAGGACGTTGCACACGTCGATGCCCGGCCCACTTCTTGCAACGCACCTGTCCCAGAGCACTTGCTGCTCAATATTCCGTCGATTCCTTATCTGATCCACACCTGGGTTGAAGGAAGACCTCACAGAGTGCGTGCTGACAACAGGAGATGCTTATATCCACTGGAGCTTGGTAATCCGTCACTCTGACAGGATGACCGGTCGCACGTCCTTCCTCTCGGACGCGTCGTGTAAGACTGATCGCGCCAACCTGTCGCTACGGCTGGACCCCCCTGCCTATGTGACGTCACATTATCCAAAGTAGGTTTTCATTGGCTCCCAGTGCCACGTCGCTGACTGTGACCAATCTGGCGACACTGACGTCACACCGTTTTGGCGGGAGACCAGAGCAGCCAGCACCATATTGGCTTCCTAAAGGGCCTATCCCACAACCCAAAATACTATACTTTCACAAATTTCTCGGCTCACCGAGAATACTATTCTCTCCCACATATGTTAAACTGATGCCTGCAATGTAGAGAACGCTCAGGAATAGTGGACATGACTCTTACAGCAGGCGTGGGAGAATTAGAAAGGGGGGGAACACTGTCACAATATATATATATATATATATATATATATATATATATATATATATATATATACACACACATATATATATATATATATATATATATATATATATATATATATATATATATATATATATATATATATATATACATATATATATATATATATATATATATATATATATATATATATATATATATATATATATATATACACACACACATATATATATGTCGTACCTAGTAGCCAGAACGCACTTCTCAGCCTACTATGCAAGGCCCGATTTGCCTAATAAGCCAAGTTTTCATAAATTAATATATTTTCTCTGATTTTTTTCTTATGAAATGATAAAGGTACCCATTTCATTATGTATGAGGTCAATTTTTTTTAATGGAGTTAAAATTAACGTAGATATATGACCGAACCTAACCAACCCTACCTAACCTATCTTTATAGGTTAGGTTAGGTTAGGTAGCCGAGAAACTTAGGTTAGGTTAGGTTAGGTAGGTTAGGTAGTCGAAAAACAATTAATTCATGAAAACTTGGCTTATTAGGCAAATCGGGACTTGCATAGTAGACTGAGAAGTGCGTTCTGGCTACTAGGTACGACATATATATATATATATATATATATATATATATATATATATATATATATATATATATATATATATATTGTCACGGGAGGTGGGCCGGGCTCCGCTAGCACTCGGCTGCTAGGGGCTCAGAAGGCAGAATACTCAGCCCCTCCGACTCCCCGGGGTCCAACCACTCGGGCTGGGCGGTAGAGTGACGGTCTCGCTTCATGCAGGTCGGCGTTCAATCCCCGACCGCCCAAGAGGTTGGGCACCATTCCTTTCCCTCTTCCCATCTCCAATCCATATCCTGACCCCTTCGAAGTGCTATATAGTCGTAATGGCTTGCCTCTGATGATTCCATTCCGACTCCCGGGATTCACTGGGGTCTCCTTGGTCCCACAGGAGAGGACCAGCAATGCCCACCTCCGCAGGTTTTTGCTTCCACCACTAAAGGGGTGCCACTGATTCACCCTGGGAGCCCTTCAGTCAACCACGGGGAAACTGCTATCAGCAATTCTGGCCTAGACCGTTGAGGAGTGAAGGAAGACTCAGGCTTACCTTATAACAATAACCTCCCTGAGCCATGCCTGCCAGACAAAAATGTTGCAGGAACTCCTTTCCTACCTGTCTTCTCTATCTTCTTCTTAACAAGGTCGCCAGCTGGGTTATTATATCTGCACTCCAGCAATGCAGCTCAGTGGGTATACTCTATACTGTTCGTTGCCAGAATGTTGCTACTCCCATAGATCTGCTACTGAACTGTCAGCCCAGGGTACTCTCCCATGAAGGTCTGTGTGGCTTTACCTCTCTCTAGCCACTACGTTACTTGTTGCCACCATTCAGACACTGATACTGATCGGATGGCTAAGGGTACACTTTTATATAAATCTGTGCTGTTTTACCACTCTCCAGGCAATATGTACTTCTATAGAGAACGTGGTGTTCCCTAGGTGGTACTATGATAACCTTCGTGTATGCACATAGAGAAATATTATAATAGAGGCACACTTAAACACAGTGATAAAATATGTGAATTTACTGACACCAATTACATGATCACACATATAATCACAAGCAATACATGAATATGAAAATAGGGATAATAAATCTGGAGATCGTTAGCAACTCTTCTTTCACGACCTCCAGCCACTCCAAGGGGCCATAAACACGAAAAAATTCGGAAAAAATCGTAATATTTTGAAAAATTTATAAAAATACTACGTAGTTCTGGCAACACTGTGGCGCAATCCCAATAATATTATGATATAAATTGATATATTTATGGTGCTTTTCCATGCGTAAATGGTCAGAATCCGGCGCCCCGCGACTGTGGCAAGCGGGAAGGTATTGCGTCGTATGTTCTAAATGTCAAATTTTTCGTAATAACGTCGGAAATAACTCTGTATGTATAAATATAAAATATACACTCGTTGGCAACTATCTCCTCATAGTGGGCGGTGACTCTGGTAGACACCAGCAGTGGCCTGTTGTCTCCTGATGAGTGAGGATGTATGTCGACGCGCTCTCTATTCTCGCTCCTGAATGTTGCATTTCTTGGGTCTCCTGCACAATGACGTGTAGTAGGAAGAGTCACAAGATTAGAGCAGCAAATTTGGCACTCGCTCACCGTTATTATCAGGAAAAGAAAGCTGCTTTAGCGCAAAGACGAGTAATATCTAGTGGAGGCGGGATCAGCTGTGAGGCGTGACGCACCCCGCCTCCTCACTCACCTTCCTCGACCCTCCTCACTCACCTTCCTCGACCCTCCTCACTCACCTTCCTCGACCCTCCTCACTCACCTTCCTCGACCCTCCTCACTCACCTTCCTCGACCCTCCTCACTCACCTTCTTCGACCCTCCTCACTCACCTTCCTCGACCCTCCTCACTCACCTTCCTCGACCCTCCTCACTCACCTTCCTCGACCCTCCTCACTCACCTTCCTCGACCCTCCTCACTCACCTTCCTCGACCCTCCTCACTCACCTTCCTCGACCCTCCTCACTCACCCTCCTTGACTAATGAGAATGATATAACTGATTGATACTTCAGTAGAAAGGAGGTGATGCAGAAACCAACGACACTCACCACCAAGCCCAGACAAGCTCCTGAGGAAGGTGATCCCAGCTATGGGAGTGTCCTATTAGTGCCCATTGCAGTGCCACCTTGAGCCCCCAAAATTCGGTCCAATTATAATAGGTTAGTATGTTTTAGTGTTATAATTGGATGTTTTTTAATAAATAATTGTAATATATATGGGCAGGCATATATATATATATATATATATATATATATATATATATATATATATATATATATATATATATATATATATATATATATATGTGAAAATGTGAAATAATATGTTCCAACCAGGGCATCGTAGAGAGAATAGAGGGTCTTCTGCCAAACATCCATAAAACTAAACCTGAAGACAGCACACTCCTAGGAGCTCCCCTGGGGTTGAAAGCCATCGATGAGGTCCTTGATAAGAAAATCGCCGACCTTAAGAGGATGGATGGGAGGATTGAGGATATTGAAGCTCATGATGCACTCTACCTCATCACCAGATGTCTGTCCCTCCCCAGGTTAACCTACTTTCTGAGGTGTTCACCATCTTACAGTAGCCAAAAACTAAGTGAGTATGACCGGTTACTGAAATCAATGCTAGAAAAAGCCCTTAACCTCTCTTTTGATGACCTGCAGTGGAAACAAGCCTCTCTTCCCGTAAGACTTGGGGGCCTCGGAGTTCGAACAGCAACGCAAATCGCTGTTCCAGCCTTCCTGTCCTCCTTATCAGCATCCGACGACCTTGTGAAGGAAATTCTACCTGCCCACTTACATCAGCTGGCAGGTGTACATGATCCCAATTTTACACGCTGTGCCACAGAGTGGGCCTCTCGTGCAGGCCCATCACCTCAACCACCATCCCCAAAAGCCCACAGGCAATCCAGCTGGGATGGCCCCATTGTAGACAAAGTTGCTGCAGAGTGCCTGGGTGCTGCATCAACACAGCACGACATTGCTCGCCTCACAGCAGTAGCAGCCCCTCATGCAGGGGATTTCCTGTTAGCAACCCCAATGTCGGCAACTGGCACGCGTCTCACACCACACGCCCTCCGAATTGCTGTGGCCCTCCGCCTTGCTGCCCCAATCCACACCAGATATAGGTGTATTTGCGGCGAGGTGGTGGCTGACAGGTACGGCCACCATGGCCTACTCTGCCAAAGCACGGGAGGATGGCACTCGAGGCACAGTGAAGTTAACGACATCATCAAGAGGAGCCTCACCACAGCTGGATGCCCAGCCGAGAGAGAGCCTCGTTACCTAACGCCCCGTAACTCTGATGCTCTTATTGGTCGCCCGGATGGTATCACAGTGAACCCCTGGAAGAATGGCAAGCAGTTGGTATGGGACTACACGTGCGTATCAACCCTGGCTAACACCTACATTGACCTCAGTGTTGCACAACCAGGTGGCGCTGCCACCCACAGGGAAGCAGCCAAATCCCGTAAGTATAGAGAACTTGATCACCACTACAATTTTGTCCCCATTGCTTCTGAGACACTCGGCGCCTGGGGTAAAAGTGCTACCAGTTTTTTGAAGGAACTGGGTTCTAGGCTCATTGAAACAACAAGGGACCCTAGAGCTGCCAGCTTTCTTTTCCAGCGCCTCAGCGTGGCGATACAGAGGGGAAATGCGCACTGCATCCAGGGTTCCTGCCCGCCATCTGAGGAGCTGGAGGAACTCGACAACCTATGATAACCATCTTTGTAACCTATATGTAACTCCTTTTTTGTAACACAGTTCAAATAAAGCAAATATATATGTGTACATACAAAAGAATGGGGGTGGTAGGAGAAGAAAATATTAGTGTTCAGTGAGAAACCACAAGGTCTCCTCTGAATACGTTTTATTTTCTTCTCCGAGGCTATGGGTCCCCACATTGGCACCAGAGGTGGTACCCTCACAAACTTTTATATATATATATATATATATATATATATATATATATATATATATATATATATATATATATATATATATATATATATCCGTTTGTTATCAGGGAATTTACATGAAACTTACACACCTTGCTGAACGGATGCCTATCTGCAAGGGTGCCAATTATGAACGAAATCGGTCGACGTCAAGCTTGGCTACAGGTGGCCAAACTTTGATCTTATTTTACTCAGGTAAGTAATTTACAACTTCAAGGTGTTTCACAGCGTTCATTTTTTAATCAATTTTCATGAAAATTGCACCTTATATGTAGAGTTTGTGCTTCTACAGTATGTTTAGAGCACATTAGTCCAAAGTCCATTTATTGATTTATAAATATTTATAAACATCATATATTGCATTTTTTGGAAGGGAACTTTGAATAATTGTATTATTGCACTAAACACTTTTTTTATAAAACTGCCCTAAACAATCCTTTTATTACACGCTAGTGTGATATCTAAGTGTTATAGAAATGATTTAGTTGACACATGTGTTCCCCTGAAAGATTTTAAAAATTCGTTGCATAATACGTTGTGTATTTTTTTTCTCCCTTTCTATTTAGGGTGTGATGCTGAAACTTGGACCAGATGCAGCCCTTTCTATAAACATTTCATAAATAATTTACAAACAATTGAACAACTTTTACTGTTCCTTGTATTTGTCCCCAAGAAAACTGTCTGGCAGAAAAGACAGGAGTCACACACTCTCACAGAAGGGCCTCTTCACCACGTCGGCACCTCTTCTTCACTGTCCTGCCGTCCACAACACTGTCCTCTTTGACAGTCCTGGACAACAACTGCCCTGCAGCCTATTCTACTACTAAAGTATTAATGTCATATTGCACATACACAAGTAATATCGTGGCCTATCTAGCCTACTCACACAAGGGGTAATTGGAGGAAAATTTGATCTACCTTTACATTCCTGGCTCACGACTCCTGTCCCTCGATGGTGTGAGGTTCCCACGCTTCCTGAGTCGATCCTTGACGATCCAGGAACGTTCCACTGGTCCTCAGGTGTTGTGAAGCCTTTGCGCCGTCGCCGTTCCAATCCCTGAGATTCAGCTACTCCAATCGTGGTTCATCAATGGATTGAGCTAATCGCTATATTCACACACTCGTCTCTTCCACAAGGCATTGCTCCTAGTCCTAGGAATGGTGTCGTCCCTCCAAAACCCTCAGTGAATGTGACCCGGTCACAGCTAGGCCTGCCCGCCACACCTTCCAGGCCCTCAATGTCCAGCGTAGCCAACCAAGCATCGTCGCCGACTATTTCCAAGTTTGGCACTCCTTTGCTCAATGAACTTGGTTCCTTTTTGCTTTCCCAGAAGCGCAGGGTCTCCAATATATAAGGTGGACTGCAATAACTAGCTCTAATCCACTGTGAAAGGATTGTAGAGCCTCAAATCCTTGAGAGCTGACGAGGTGCGTCCTCTCGCCTCCACAGTCAGGTCAACTCTGACGTTGGCGCCTCCCGGGGCACTCGGTGACGTCACGGCGGGCTCCGATGGTCGCCCGTGACCCAAGCCACCCAATCCGCACACGGCTAGCGTCCCTTCCAAAACGTCATATCTGCAGTAGGGGATACTCTTTCATTTATATCAGGGTGCCAATTTCTCCTTACTTACAACTTATAATGAAACTTTCTCCTTTAACTGCGGCTGATCTGATCGCCACACATACCAACAGACTTCCCTGTACCTCAGAGAACAGTCGGGAGAGTTGATATGACTCTTTAAGCAGGCAAACGAAAGAGATAGGAGAGGGCACCGTAACAATATA
>WNGS01079372.1:0-42134 GCA_020271785.1 Procambarus virginalis | reverse complement strand
CCGAGCAGCAAAAGATCCCTACAGAGTAGTCCCTGAATGACTTGTGGAAGATAACCCCAAGTCACAAGGGCAGTACATACAGACACTTAGGAAAGATGGCCCTTGTTGCAATGCCGCCCCAGTACTCCATGAATTACTCATGGCTTGCACACACCACACAGCGCAGAACACCGGTTCCAAGGCACAGCACTGCAAAGAGACAGGAGTCGAGTCGAACGACTGCCGCTCAACACGAGCAGCCTCGGAACTGGGGTTGGAGATGGCTGGCATGGGGGTCGGGGCTATCCCCTTCCCCATTCCAGGAAGGGAGAAGCTGCGTAGACAGCACTACGGCGGCGGTTGTGACGTCATGCTGTTTGCTTGTTTTTGGATTGGGAGTTCTGCTTAATAATTGGCTTTGGTAGGAAATTTTAACCAGGTGGTGGTTGTTTTGGGCACCTACTTCTGGTGCCTGATATGGTTGATGGCAGACATGCACCCCACCACACGGGGATTTCAACAGGCCATTGCTCCTCGTGCCCCTTCTGAGGGGGCCTGGTTCTGGTCGTGGTCCCTAGTAGGCATAGAACTCCAATCGAAATTGACTGATGCAATGTCTAATACATTCATATCAGCTCGGTAAGCTCCAGGGAGCCTCCAGGACTCGCCCAGAAAATGTCGTTTCAGTACATTCAACACTAGTTTTTTAGTGTAATATATGAGTGTGGTGATATTATCAACAATAAATGGGGCTGGTAATTCAAGTTCAGTACATCTAGTTTAGCTGAATCTTTCACAGATTGGTTTTAAGACTGGAATTTTATTCACAATATTTGAAGAAGACCAACACTTTGAACACTGTGAGATGATCCCTATGATGCATGAATTTAGAAGTAATAAATACTATCACTTTAAATTCGATTTGCTTCAACTGCATAAGTTACATTCTCAGGGACACCTGTAATTTTACGGTGAATACAATGGTGATAAAACTAAAAAGCACTTGTGGCAAGGCCCTAACCTCAGAAATGTTATAGCTGGCTAAACTAATGGTATTTGTGCTATTGAGTGTTGTAGTGTTCACGAATGCTGTTAATTATATACTATTTCATTAGGAAAAATTAGGGCTCATTAATTCTGCACAGTTTAAAGATGTAATGTGTAAATGTTGAGAGTACAATGTAAGTTTGATTGCAGCATATCTCCTGATCCACGCCAGAGACACACCATATGGAGCTTGGGTATCGGTGGATGCTTCACATACTGCTCTCTCTATGGGGTCAACCAAGCTCAGGTTCAGAGACTTCTCACTGTTAAGTAAGTAACAACTATAATACAGTGGTACTTCACTATACTAACAACTTTAATCCTTTCCAAAAAGTGCATATTGCCCAAATATTCATACACTGAATCAAATTTTTCCATGAGAAATAATGGAAATTGAACTAATCTGTTACTCATCCAAAAATATTAACTTTAAAATACATTTGTACAAATTACTTGTTGTATCTTTTTCACACAAAACAACCAGGAATGTAACAACTCTTATATATCTCAAAAAATAAATAAATAAATAAAATAAACATTTAACAGCACTTTACCATTATTGAGGACCCTTGGTGGTGTATGGTAGATGGTGAGGAGGAGGTGAAGGAGAGGTGTTGGTGTATGGAAGACAGTGAGGAGGGGGGAGAAGGGGTGTTGGTGTATAGTAGATGGTGAGGAGGGGGGGGAGGAGGAAAAATGTTAGTAATTATTACCTAAGTGTAGTTACAGGATGAGAGCTACGCTCGTGGTGTCCCGTCTTCCCAGCACTCTTTGTCATATAACGCTTTGAAATTACTGACGGTCTTGGCCTCCACCACCTTCTCCCCTAACTTGTTCCAACCGTCTACCACTCTGTTTGCGAAAGTGAATTTTCTTATATTTCTTCGGCATCTGTGTTTAGCTAGTTTATATCTATGACCTCTTGTTCTTAAAGTTCCAGGTCTCAGGAAATCTTCCCTATCGATTTTATCAATTCCTGTTACTATTTTGTATGTAGTGATCATATCACCTCTTTTTCTTCTGTCTTCTAGTTTTGGCATATTTAATGCCTCTAACCTCTCCTCGTAGCTCTTGCCCTTCAGTTCTGGGAGCCACTTAGCAGCATGTCTTTGCACCTTTTCCAGTTTGTTGATGTGCTTCTTAAGATATGGGCACCACACAACCGCTGCATATTCTAGCTTTGGCCTAACAAAAGTCGTGAACAATTTCTTTAGTATATCGCCATCCATGTATTTAAACGCAATTCTGAAGTTGGAAAGCGTGGCATAGGCTCCTCGCACAATATTCTTTATGTGGTCCTCAGGTGATAGTTTTCTATCTAGAACCACCCCTAGATCTCTTTCTTTATCAGAATTCTTTAAAGATTTCTCACATAATGTATAGGTTGTGTGGGGTCTATGTTCTCCTATTCCACATTCCATAACATGGCATTTATTAACATTGAATTCCATTTGCCAAGTGGTGCTCCATGTACTTATTTTGTCCAGGTCATCTTAAAGGGCATGACAATCATCTAACTTTCTTATCCTTCCTATTATCTTAGCATCATCAGCATAGTGTATGGAAGATGGTGAGGAGGGGGGAGAAGGGGTGTTGGTGTATGGAAGATGGTGAGGAGGGGAAAGGAGGAGAGGTACTCACCTAGTTGTACTTGCAGGGGTTGAACTCTGGCTCTTTGGTCCCGCCTCTCATTGTCAATCAACTGGAGTTCTTGTTCCTTCGGGGCCGCCCCTTCCGCTATCACTTGATTCATCCACTAGGGTCTTTGCGTCGGTTGCAGCGTCTCCGGCTTCCTCGCTCGATGTGCTCACTGATGCCTTGTCTCTCGGCCGGGGCTTTGTGACCAGCGCTTACCAAGTTGGCCTGGGGTGGTGAACTCCGTCGGGGTCACAGCACAGTGTAGGAGTTTGCAACAGTGTGGCTTTTGCTGCAATGGATTCGGCTTGCTCGAGATTCTACGATCTAGCTCCATTTGGTCTGCGGCCCTGTTGTTCATTGCCTTAACAGTGGGGGGTCTCTTCAGTCCTTGGCTCTTTGGGGCTGGTTACTTCGAGGGGCTCTTCTGCTGAGTTCTCAGGGTTTAGCTCTCCATGTGGTTCTCATCTGGGGTATGTCCAATGTCCTGGGGAAGACAGTCTGTCTTGGTTCATTCCTTGGTTCACAGACTGGATGGTCAATGCAGACTCCTTCAGTTGGCATTGCCAGACTTTCAGGCGACCAGAGGTGGACCTCTTTGCATTCGTGTGGTCGAGGCATCTCCCAGTATATGTGGCTCCCTGCCCCGACTGCGAAAACATCGCAGTAGACGCTTTTTGGCAGGACTGGTCGAGGTGGGGTTACTCCCAGTCCAGCTGTTGCTTAGGATTCTGGCTTGACTGGAGTCCTATCAGGAAAGGGTTCTCCTTCTGGCCCTACAGTGGCCAGCCCAGCCTTGGTTTCAGACGCTGCTTGCTCGGTGTCCGAACCCAGAGCATTTTCCGTGGCTCAGCCTCTTTCAACAGATTGAGCTGGTGAGTTTCCTTGCTGGTTTGATCTACTCTTCTGTTCTTCACATCTGGTATTTCTATCACTCAGTCTTGCTGAGCAATCTCAGCAAGATAGCTTCATGGAGCCACTGTGGCTTCTCCGGAAAGAAATGTTTCATTACTGTACATTCAATGCTAGATTTTTAGACTTGTCATACTGTATAACATTTAAAATGTAATTTTAATTTCTGGATAAAAGTAGATTTAAAGCAGTTAATGAATGCTTTTACTGTTCCTTAGAAACCTTCATCGAGCTCGAGCTTCACTGTGGATCCAATGGCCAATCCTGACTCTTCTAAGTCTCTCTACATCATTTGCTGGGCTGGTACTTTATGCTCAGTATCACACCTGTGACCCCATAAAGAATGGTCGTATTGCCGACTCTGACCAGGTACTGTATTAACTTCACCTTTAACACTAAGTGTTCATGACTTACTTACTAGCTGTGGATGGTGTAAAACATTTTGGCATTAAGCCCATAACAAATTTATATATTGTATATTTTATTTATGTAGAGAAGCAAAAGGTACCGAATCTCATTGATACTACTCATCCATTTTCATATTTCCTTATCTAATATGCTTTTTTTCTGGAGGGAGCCCCTTTGGTTCCCCGGAGCTATCCGGCTGATATGGATATATCATACGGATTCGGATGTATAAGTTTTGGGCATCAGTCAATGTACATGGAGTTCTAGGCGTACCGGGGACCACAAGCCAGAACCTGGCCCCCCCCCCCCCCCTCAGAGAGGTGTGAGGAGCAGTGGACTATAGAGACACCTTATATATGGTCTAGAAGTACTGTCTACACTCGTTCATCCGGACTATATGGGAAGGACCCCAGCCGGATAATCACGTGTTCCGGATAATGGTACTTTTCCACCTATGAGTCCAAAAGTGACCATTTCCAACAATTTTTATACTACAAACAACATAATTTGAATTGCCTTGCCACATATAATTATTAAATATTCAACTAGAAACCTCAACTTACCTTGTTGGTGTTCGTCGTCTTGATTGATGCCACACATCTTGAAGTTAAGAATTGTTAACAATTTATGTAACCTATAATAGCACAACACTAAAATTAACACTTAAAATTACTGTACAGTTCATTAAGCAAAGTTAGTTTTGACTGCCAGCTGCTGAAGCCTCACTGGTTGAAGGCGCTTGGCTTGCCTGTGGCGCCTCACTTGTTGAAGGTGCTTGGCTTGCCTGTGATGCCTCACTTGTTGAAGGCGCTTGGCTTGCCTGTGGCGCCTCACTTGTTGAAGGCGCTTGGCTTGCCTGTGATGCCTCACTTGTTGAAGGCGCTTGGCTTGCCTGTGGCGCCTCACTTGTTGAAGGTGCTTGGCTTGCCTGTGATGCCTCACTTGTTGAAGGCGCTTGGCTTGCCTGTGGCGCCTCACTTGTTGAAGGTGCTTGGCTTGCCTGTGGTGCCTCACTTGTTGAAGGTGCTTGGCTTGCCTGTGATGCCTCACTTGTTGAAGGTGCTTGGCTTGCCTGTGATGCCTCACTTGTTGAAGGTGCTTGGCTTGCCTGTGATGCCTCACTTGTTGAAGGCGCTTGGCTTGCCTGTGATGCCTCACTTGTTGAAGGTGCTTGGCTTGCCTGTGATGCCTCACTTGTTGAAGGCGCTTGGCTTGCCTGTGACGCCTCACTTGTTGAAGGCGCTTGGCTTGCCTGTGATGCCTCACTTGTTGAAGGCGCTTGGCTTGCCTGTGACGCCTCACTTGTTGAAGGCGCTTGGCTTGCCTGTGATGCCTCACTTGTTGAAGGCGCTTGGCTTGCCTGTGGCGCCTCACTTGTTGAAGGTGCTTGGCTTGCCTGTGATGCCTCACTGGTTGAAGGCGCTTGGCTTGCCTGTGGCGCCTCACTTGTTGAAGGCGCTTGGCTTGCCTGTGATGCCTCACTTGTTGAAGGCGCTTGGCTTGCCTGTGGCGCCTCACTTGTTGAAGGCATTTGGCTGCCTGTGACGCCTCACTGGTTGAACAACACGTAACTTGTCTTTAATTGCTAGGACAACCTTCTTCCTCTTAACACCTCCAGAACGATTGATGCTGCTACCAGACATAGTCTTGGCCAAAAATGTTCAAAGTTACTATGAAAATAAAAAAGTTATTAAAAATATTTCACTAATGGCGCAGCACTGTGGTATAACACGAGGGACTGGAGCACATGGGTTGACCAGTGTTGGACGGGTCCACTTGGGGCAGTTATAGTACGTTATGTAGGCCGTCAGGAGGAAAAAAAACTCACAATATTTTTTAAGGAAACTTCAGCCAGTGCACATTGCTTTTAGGAAACTTATTTATTTGTTATTACATAATTACTAGTACTTCATTTGTTTTTGGCTATGATTAAGTGTTCTAAAATTAATGGTAATTCCTGTACCCAGGTGGTCCCTCCCGACGCTCCCCTCCCACCCTCCCAACTGCACCCCCCCACCCCCCCTCCACCATGCGTCTAGAGCCACAGGCAGATGGGATTAATACGGTACGGCCAAATTTTTATCAGGCTAAACCAGCTTTTATCCAGTTCCTGTGGCCATTTTGGCCAGATATTGTGATAACTTTATCCGATCACGATTTTGGCCGTATAAGGGCATTTTCCGGATGTTCGAATCCCGGATAATCGCGGGGTTACAGTATTCTGTGTCTGCCATTGACCGGGTCGGGCACCCAGAAAGATAGGCGCCCCAAAACACTCCCCAATTCTGGTGAAGAAATGCTACCAAATGCCGAACGAGAGGATAGAACTCTCCATGAAGAAAAACAATCAAACGAGCATGACGTCATCTCGTTACCAACGCACCACCGGCTGCACACCCCGCCCCCCCTCCCCGGGAAGGGGAAGGTGGAGCCCCAGACCCCTGCCGGCTACCCGCGATTGTCAGTTCTTGGTTGATGTCGGTGGGCTTCGGTCGTGTACCTCCAGCTCGGCTTTTCTTCTGTTCTTGTTTCGTGGTGGTGTGCGAGCTAGGAGTATATTCACAAGTACTCGGGCAGCATGCACTTAGGGGTCCCTTTCCCTAAGCGCCCTGTAAGTACTGCCCTTGGGGCTTGGGGGCCTCCTTCCACAAGTCGCCTTGGGAGCTACCGCCATTGTGTCAATTACTACTTGGTACTTGTCCACTCTTGGAGTCAGCTGGGGAGGGGGGGGGGCAGGTTGCTCTTCTGTCTCTGGGTAGGGGGTAGTATTCATCACTGGTATAGGCGCAGGGTATTTGCGCAGCTAGTTTTCACCTTTCATAGCGGCCGGCTCTGCATCCTTTGGGTACGCTGCCCTTTTGCATTTTTTTTTCTGGGGGGAGCACCTACGGCTCCCTGGAGCTATACATGGCTGATATGGATACCCTAACTATTTTGCATCAGTCAATGTGGGTGGAGTTCTAGCCTACCGGGGACCACGAGCCAGAACCTGGCCCCCTCACAGAGGCACGGGGAGCAATGGCCTATAGAAATTCACATGTGATTTGGAGCATTCTATACCTGCCATTGACCGGGACAGGCACCCAGAAAGGCAAGCGCCACAAAACAAACCCCTATTCTGGTTAACAACGAAAATTGACAAACAAGTGGACAGAACTCCCCAAAAGAAAAACGAGCAAACAAGTATGACATCACACGAGCCACGCCGCATGTCTGCGCAGCTCCCCCTTCCCGGTAGGGGGAAGGGGGAGCCCCAGACCCCCGAGCCGGCGATCCTCGCCCCAGTTCCTCTGTTCCAGAGGAACAGAGGGGGGTTCGTTCTGTTCCCCCCCCCCCCCCCCGCCTGTTTCCAGCCCCTTAGCGTCTGAGGGCTTCGGGGTCGGGGTGGGGTTTAGAGGTTTCTGAGACTCGGGCAGTTTCGGGGGTTGCCCCATCCAGGGCAACCCCCGAAACTGCCTGAGGCTATGGAGGCATTCGAGTCTGTTCCTCCAGCCGATGCTCCGGGGTCTGACCAGTGGGCCCCCTTCTCTTTCGGCTGCCCCGGCTTTTTCTTGTGAGGCCGGGCTTTGGAGGACGGCTCGGCCCCGGGACCTGGTGTAGAGGCTCCTGGGGTTGGGGAGGAACTGACTTGGGGGGCCTTGGGCTCCATTGGACCCCGCCTGGATTTTCTGTCCTTCTGAGCAGGGCTTACTGTTGCAAGGAGTGGGATTTTCTTTTTCCCCCTCGGCGTACGATTTGGACTTGGGTTCTGCTCCTCCCGGGTTCGGGTCCGTGTCCCTGTGGATTCTTCGGTTCCGTCTTTCTGGAGGTTTTCGGCTTCCCGCATCTTTCCGCCTGAGGTGCGGTCGGCATTTGCGGTTTACCTCCTGCGTGACCCGGAGTATGCCTCCATAATGGATCCTTGTTCTTTCAGGTTTGGATCGTCGGGGTCCTTACTGGGTGCGTTACGAGGTTCTGGGATCATCCTGGCTTGCAGACTGCCCCATGTTTTCGCTGGATGCTTGGGACTTGTTCTGTTGAACCTGCACGTTTGAATGACGTGAGGCGTTGACGATGGTCCAGGTTTACCTGGGGGGCGATTTTGAGCACTCGTGGTGTCCCGAGCGTAGCTCTCATCCTGTAACTACACTTAGGTAATTACACTTAGGTAATTACAAGACCCGCCAGGACCAAAGCTGGGAGGGCACCAGACGGGACTTCTGCCAGTTCACCAGGAACCCGAACCCGTGTGGGACTCTCGGACAGCTTCCTTGTCTCTTCCTCCGGAGTCTCTCTTTCGGCTGCGGTCTCGCCTGTGTCTGTTTCTGGGGGGCTCCCGGGTCACCCGGCGGTTGCTTGAGGATTTGTGTGGGAGCCTGAACTTCGTGATGTTGGTCTACCCGCCGGGTCGGGTTTGGCTTTGTCGGCTGTTCTGGTTCCTTCGAGGACGTCCCTTCCGCCTCTCTCGCGACCGCTGGATTCGGCCCCGGGGGCTTTGCGTCGGCTGCTGTGTCACCGGCTTCCTCTATGGGTTTTTTGGGGTTCAGTGCCTTGGCGTCTGCCCGAGCCCTCGCTCGATGTGTTCACGGACGCGTCGTCTCTCGGCTGGGTTTTGTGACCAGTGCTCACCAGGCCAGCCAGGGGTGGTGGGGTCCGTCCTTCTGTCGGGTTCACAGCACAGTGAAGGAGTTCGCGGCGGTGTGGTTTGCACTTCGGAGGGTTCGGGTCGCCCACGGATCGACGATCCGGCTCCACTCCGACTGCTTCCCGGTGGTTCATTGCCTGAACCGAGGGGGTTCGATGCTATCCTTGGCTCTTTGGGGTTGGTCACTTCGGGTGACTCTGCTGAGTTCTCGGGGTTTGGCTCTCCCGGGGGAGCCGGTCGGCCGAGCGGACAGCATGCTGGACTTGTGATCCTGTGGTCCTGGGTTCGCTCCCAGGTGCCGGCGACAAACAATGGGCAGAGTTTCTTTCACCCTATGCCCCTGTTACCTAGCAATAAAATAGGTACCTGGGTGTTAGTCAGCTGTCACGGGCTGCTTCCTGGGGGTGGAGGCCTGGTCGAGGACCGGGCCGCGGGGACACTAAAAGCCCCGAAATCATCTCAAGATAAGATAACCTCCTGGCAGTTCACGTCCGGGGGTGTCCAGCGTCCTGGCGGACAGCCTGTCCAGGTTCGTTCCCCTGCCCATGCAATGGACGGTCGATGCCGACTCCTTCAGTTGGCTCTGCGGACGTTCGGGCACCCGGAGGTGGACCTCTTCGCGTCGGCGTGGTCAAGGCGTCTTCTGGCTTACCTGGTGCCCTTCCCCGTCTGCGAGGCCGTCGGGATCGACGCTTTTCGGCAGGACTGGGCAAGGTTGGGGTTCCTGTACCTCTTTCCCCCAGTTCAGTTGCTGCTCCAGGTCATGGCACGCTTGGAGACTTACCAGGGTCGAGTGATCCTCTTGGCCCCGTGGTGGCCGGCCCAGCCATGGTTTCAAGTGCTGCTTGCCCGGTGTCCGAACCCGGAGGTTTTTCAGCGGCTCCGCCTCTTTCAGGAGATCGGGCCGGTCCGGTACGTGACTGGTTCGCTCTTCTCCGCGAATTTTCGCGTTTGGTGTTTTTGACTCGTGTTTATCACCATCTTTATGGTGAGCAGGTGGCTTCCTTGTTGGTTTCTCACCTGCGAGTTTCCTCTCGGTGGCAGTATGAGGTTTCCTGGCGGTCCTTCCGGTTCTTTTTGAACCTTCGTCTTTGTTCCTCGCTTTCGGTTCGGGTGGTGTGTCCTTTCTGGTTGTTTCAAGACCGTCATCTGATGTCTAATACTGTCGCTTCATATCGTGCAGCGCTGGCAGAGCCGCTGCAGCTTGCTTTCGGTATTGGTGTCACTTCTGCGCCATTTCGCAAGCTGTCTCAGGCGTTGTTTCACCTCCGGCCTGCTCATGCTCCGCCTGAGCCGTCCTTGTCCTTGGACAGAGTGCTCTTCTATCTTTCTTCTCCTCAGTTTGTTGTGGCCCCTTTGGTTCAAGATTGTTTTGCTAAGGCTCTTTTTCTGTTGGCATTAGCCTCTGGGTGTCGTGTGGCGGAGCTTCATGCTCTTCTCCGGCGCAGAAGTTTTTGCTCCTTTCGTCATGGTCTTCGGTATGTTCATCTGCAGCCATCTCCCTCTTTTCTGGCGAAGAATGAGACTGCTGCTTTCCAGAGGGGTCCTTGGGTTGTGGATGCGTGGTTTGTCAGGCCGGGGGTTCACCATGTGTTGTGTCCGGTTGCGGCCCTCCGCCGTTATCTGCGCGCCACGGCTTCTGTGTTTGGGGAGTGCTTTGGGTTGATCCGGTTTCCCTTCTTCCCTGTTCGCGGGTTCAGGTCTCTCAGGTCGACCGCAGGTTATTAAATCCAGCCAGCCTGCGGTCTATCCCTTGCCCATGACGTTCATAAGTTTGCTGCTCTTGCTGCCGTCTTCAGCAATATGTCTGGGCTGACATCGGGCACGGGGATTTTGGCGGTCGAACGGGGTCTGGCTGCACGCTACCTTGTGAACATTTCTGGGCCCNGTTGACCATGTTGTGGCGCAATTGACTAAGGCGTATCTGGGATCATCCCTGATGTAGGTTCAAACCCTACGAACGAGGCTGGCAATGAGTTGCCAGCCTAACCATCTTTATTGCAGGGAACGTGAGGTTGACAGTACTACTGAGTGTTGAGTGTTGGGGTTACCCTTCCACAAGGGACAGTGAGGCAGGTTATATTGAGTAGATTGCAAACTATGAATGGACAGGCAGTAATGAAACTTAAGGACAGTGCATAATTATATGTTTTTCGTCTGCAGGAATTTCTCTTACCTGGTCAATCATCACTGTTGGGTTGGTATGCACTTTCTACTCTACGCTCGGGGGATGAAGGCCGTCCTAATAACTGATGTCTTCCAGTCTTTGCTTATGTTTGCTGCAGTATTCTCTGTGATAACACGAGGGTGATGGACTTCGGTGTTGGAAACATTTTCAAGATTGCAAATGAAGGAAACAGATTAGAATTTTTCAAGTGAGTTTTGATTACAAGTCAAATGCTGAATCATGTTTGACATACATTATAAATATATACAGTATGTTCAAGTATAATGCATACACTATTACATATGTATGATGCTAAAGTGTATGTATAATAACTAAATTTATATCTTTTATATCTGTACAATAATAATTTTTCTGAAGAGAGCCCCTCCGGCTCCCCAGAACTTACAGGGCTGATATGTATGTATCAGACCGTAACATCAGTCAATTCGATTGGAGTTCTTGCCTACCGGGGACCATAAGCCAGAACTTAGCCCCCCCCCTTCCTTAGAGAGGCACCAGGAGCAATGGCCTGTAGACTGGACCGGGAAGATCTGCTGGAAGAGGTGGAACCGCGGACAAGTCCCCAGGATCGGACACTGAGCGAACAGCGTCAGAAACCAAGGCTGGGCAGGCCACCAACGGGCCAACAGGACAACTCTTCCTTGGTAAGTCTCCAACCAAGAACCCTAAGCAACAGGGCAAAAGGAGGGAAGAGACAAAGGTAACTCCACCTCGACTAGTCCTGCCAAAAGGCATCAACCCTGATGGCCTCGTAGTAGGGGAAGGGCACCACATATATTGAGAGAAGCCTTGCCCATGCCGATGAGAAGAGGTCCACCTCTAGGCGCCCGTACGTCCAGCAGACCCAACTGAACGAGTTGGCGTCGACCGTCCAATCTGTGGAAAGGGGAATGAACCGTGACAGGCCATCTGCCAGGACGTTGGACACCTCCTGGATGTGACCTGCCAGGACGTTGGACACCTCTTGGATGTGACCTGCCAGGACGTTGGACACTACCTGGATGTGACCTGCCAGGACGTTGGACACCACCTGGATGTGACCTGCCAGGACGTTGGACACCTCCTGGATGTGACCTGCCAGGACGTTGGACACTACCTGGATGTGACCTGCCAGGACGTTGGACACCTCCTGGATGTGACCTGCCAGGACGTTGGACACCTCCTGGATGTGACCTGCCAGGACGTTGGATAGCACCTGGATGTGACCTGCCAGGACATTGGACACCTCCTGGATGTGACCTGCCAGGATGTTGGACACCACCTGGATGTGACCTGCCAGGATGTTGGACACCTCCTGGATGTGACCTGCCAGGACGTTGGACACCTCCTGGATGTGACCTGCCAGGACGTTGGACACCTCCTGGATGTGACCTGCCAGGATGTTGGACACCTCCTGGATGTGACCTGCCAGGACGTTGGACACCACCTGGATGTGACCTGCCAGGACGTTGGACACTACCTGGATGTGACCTGCCAGGACGTTGGACACTACCTGGATGTGACCTGCCAGGACATTGGACACTACCTGGATGTGACCTGCCAGGACGTTGGACACTACCTGGATGTGACCTGCCAGGACGTTGGACACTACCTGGATGTGACCTGCCAGGACGTTGGACACTACCTGGATGTGACCTGCCAGGACGTTGGACACTACCTGGATGTGACCTGCCAGGACATTGGACACCTCCTGGATGTGACCTGCCAGGACGTTGGACACCACCTGGATGTGACCTGCCAGGACATTGGACACCACCTGGATGTGACCTGCCAGGACGTTGGACACCACCTGGATGTGACCTGCCAGGACGTTGGACACCTCCTGGATGTGACCTGCCAGGACATTGGACACCTCTTGGATGTGACCTGCCAGGACATTGGACACCTCTTGGATGTGACCTGCCAGGACGTTGGACACCTCCTGGATGTGACCTGCCAGGGCATTGGACACCTCTTGGATGTGACCTGCCAGGACGTTGGACACCTCCTGGATGTGACCTGCCAGGACGTTGGACACCACCTGGATGTGACCTGCCAGGACGTTGGACACCTCCTGGATGTGACCTGCCAGGACGTTGGACACTACCTGGATGTGACCTGCCAGGACGTTGGACACCTCTTGGATGTGACCTGCCAGGACATTGGACACCTCTTGGATGTGACCTGCCAGGACATTGGACACCTCCTGGATGTGACCTGCCAGGACCTTGGACACCTGGATGTGACCTGCCAGGACATTGGACACCTCCTGGATGTGACCTGCCAGGACATTGGACACCTCCTGGATGTGACCTGCCAGGACATTGGACACCTCTTGGATGTGACCTGCCAGGACATTGGACACCTGGATGTGACCTGCCAGGACATTGGACACCTCCTGGATGTGACCTGCCAGGACATTGGACACCTCCTGGATGTGACCTGCCAGGACATTGGACACCTCCTGGATGTGACCTGCCAGGACATTGGACACCTCCTGGATGTGACCTGCCAGGACATTGGACACCTCCTGGATGTGACCTGCCAGGACATTGGACACCTCCTGGATGTGGCTCGCCAGGACATTGGACACCTCCTGGATGTGACTCGCCAGGACATTGGACACCTCCTGGATGTAACCTGCCAGTCGAGCCAAACCCTGAGAACTCAGCAGATGAGTCACCCGAAGCGACCAGCCCCAAAGAGCCAAGGACCGCATCGAAGCCCCCTTCAGTTCAGGCAATGAACCATTGGGGCGCAGTCCGTATTGAGCCGGATCGTCAATCCGCAAACGATGTGAACCCTCCGAAGCGACAGCCACACAGCTGCGAAGTCCCGCACCGTGCTGTGAGCCAGACCGAAGGACAGACCCCACCAACCCTGGCCGGCCTGGAGAGCACTGGTCACAAAACCCCCAGCCAAGAGATGACGCATCCATGTATACATCTAGCGAGGGCTCGGGTAGGTGCCACAGCTCTGAACCCTAAAAGCCCCGAAGAGGAAGCCGGCGATGCAGCAGCCGACACAAAGGTGGGTTGGGGGCCTAAGAGCTGAGTGGACAGTGCTCGGGATTTGTAGTCCTAAGGTTCCAGGTTCAATTCCCAGTAGAGGCAGAAACAAATGAGCAGAGTTTCTTTCACCTTGATGCACCTGTTCACCTAGCAGTAAATAGGTACCTGGGAGTTACAGCTGTTACAGGCTGCATCCTGGGAATGTGTAACAAAAAGGAGGTCTGATCGAGGATAGGGCTGCGGGGACGCTTAGCCCCGAAATCATCTCAAGATAACCTCAAGGCCGCCAGAGGTCGAATCCAATGATCGCAAGAGCGGCAGAAGGAGTCTCTCTGAAGGAACCAGAACAACTGCCGAAACCAGATCTAATCCGGTGGGTAAACCAGCACGGCGAAGTTCAGACTCCCGCACAGCTGCTCGAGCAACTAATGAGTGAACTCAAACGAGGAAGGGTCCATTATCGAGGCACAATCAGGGTCACGCAGGAGGTACGCTACAAGGGCCTCCCGAACCTCCTTATGCGGGATGTGGGAAGCCGAAAACGTCTGGAAGGATGGGACTGAAGAGCCCAAGGGAACCCGGAACCGAATCCGGGGAGGAGCAGAACCCATATTAAATTTGTACAGAGAGGAGGTGGGAAGAAACACCTCCCCCCTGCAACAAGCAGCCCTGTGTCGAGGGCACCAACACCAAAGTGGGGTCAAACGGGGCCCAAGCCCCACGAGTCAACTCCTTCCCAGGCCTGGGATCCTCCATACCAGGACCCAGGACAGAGCCATCTTCCAAACCCTGTGCCCCTAAAAAAAAAAGACAGATTCCACCGGAAAAGCTCGGAAAGGGGGATCCGCTGATCAGAACCCGACGCCCCAGCTGGAGGAGCAGGCTCGAATGCTTCTGTCGCTGAACTGAATGGTGCAGCCATAAGACCGCCCGAGTCTCACCACCATCAAAACTCTGTCCCCACTCCGAAATCCTTAGATGTTTTGGAGATGGGGGAGGGGGGGGAGCAGGACAAACAACAGCAGGTTAAGAACGACAGCCATGGGGCATTTGGAAAGGCACCCATCTTGGCGCGTTGGAGCAACCGAACCTTGCATGCAATGCTGAAACCGCTTGCACCCGATTATCAGTATCAGTGGACTGGGTGAATTGGAGCATCAAGAAGGAATACCACTTGCAGGACTCCGGGTCAAAGCCGTCATCGACCCAACAGGTAGCATGACTGAGGCAAACTCGGTGAATGTCACCCCGAGACGAGGGACAGAGCAATCTTTGAACTCACACAAGGCGAGATGGCACCCAGAGGATTCATCCATTGGTCCAATGAGCCCCAATGGGGGTTTTCCAGCTCCCGTAGGCTGACTGCTAAGTGAATCCCAGGCAAGGTACTGCTAACAGGTTGGCCTAAACTAACGAGAACACAATTAAAGCCGAACCCCCTGCGACGTATACAATCACGGGGACCTAACGGGGAACCACCAGAATAACAGAGGGCCAACCCCATCCCCCCCCTCCTAGGCAACAAAGAAAAAGAAAGAAAAACCCCGCAAAAGTACAGCGTTCTTAGGAGGAACTGAACTGGCCGTTGTGGTAATAGGTGACAAGCTGCGCAGTACCTTACCTGGTGACACAGTAGTATTTCAGCAATGATACTACCTCCTACCCAAGGCCAAACAATGGCTTTGAAAACCCCAGCTGACTCCAAGGGCGAGCAATCACCGAGCAGCAAAAGATCCCTACAGAGTAGTCCCTGAATGACTTGTGGAAGATAACCCCAAGTCACAAGGGCAGTACATACAGGACACTTAGGAAAGATGGCCCTTGTTGCATGCCGCCCCAGTACTCCATGAATTACTCATGGCTTGCACACCACCACACAGCAGAACACCGGTTCCAAGGCACAGCACTGCAAAAGACAGGAGTCAGAGTCGAACGACTGCCGCTCAACACAGCAGCCTCGGAACTGGGGTTGGATGGCTGGCGTGGGGGTCAGGGGCTATCCCTTCCCCATTCCAGGAAGGGAGAAGCTGCGTAGACAGCACTACGGCGGCGGTTGTGACGTCATGCTTGTTTGCTTGTTTTTGGATTGGGAGTTCTGCTTAATAATTTGGCTTTTGGTAGGAAATTTTAACCAGGTGGTGGTTGTTTTGGGGCACCTACCTTTCTGGGTGCCTGATATGGTTGATGGCAGACATGCACCCAACCACACGGGGATTTCAACAGGCCATTGCTCCTCGTGCCCCTTCTGAGGGGGCCTGGTTCTGGCTCGTGGTCCCTAGTAGGCATAGAACTCCAATCGAATTGACTGATGCAATGGTCTAATACATTCATATCAGCTCGGTAAGCTCCAGGGAGCCTCCAGGACTCGCCCAGAAAATGTCGTTTCATTACATTCAACACTAGTTTTTTAGTGTAATATATGAGTGTGGTGATATTATCAACAATAAATTGGGCTGTAATTCAAGTTCAGTACATCTAGTTTAGCTGAATCTTTCACAGATTGGTTTTAAGACTGGGATTTTATTCACAATATTTGAAGGAAGACCAATACTTTGAACACTGTGAGATGATCCCTATGATGCATGAATTTAGAAGTAATAAATACTATCACTTTAATTCAGATTTGCTTCAACTGCATAAGTTACATTCTCAGGGACACCTGTAATTTTACGGTGAATACAATGGTGATAAAACTAAAGCACTTTGTGGCAAGGCCCTAACACTCAAATGTTAATGCTGGCTAAACTAATGGTATTTGTGCTATTGAAGTGTTGTAGTGTTCACGAATGCTGTTAATTATATACTATTTCATTAGGAAAAATTAGGGCTCATTAATTCTGCACAGTTTAAAGATGTAATGTGTAAATGTTGAGAGTACAATGTAAGTTTGATTGCAGCATATCTCCTGATCCACGCCAGAGACACACCATATGGAGCTTGGGTATCGGTGGATGCTTCACATACTGCTCTCTCTATGGGGTCAACCAAGCTCAGGTTCAGAGACTTCTCACTGTTAAGTAAGTAACAACTATAATACAGTGGTACCTCACTATACTATACAACTTTAATCCTTTCCAAAAAGTGCATATTGCCCAAATATTCGTACACTGAATCAAATTTTTCCATGAGAAATAATGGAAATTGAACTAATCTGTTACTCATCCAAAAAATATTAACTTTAAAATACATTTTGTACAAATTACTTGTTGTATCTTTTTCACACAAAACAACCAGGAATGTAACAACTCTTGTATATATCTCAAAAAATAAATAAATAAATAAAATAAACATTTAACAGCACTTTACCATTATTGAGGACCCTTGGTGGTGTATGGTAGATGGTGAGGAGGAGGGTGAAGGAGAGGTGTTGGTGTATGGAAGACAGTGAGGAGGGGGGAGAAGGGGTGTTGGTGTATAGTAGATGGTGAGGAGGGGGGAGGGAGGAGGAAAAATGTTAGTAATTATTACCTAAGTGTAGTTACAGGATGAGAGCTACGCTCGTGGTGTCCCGTCTTCCCAGCCTCTTTGTCATATAACGCTTTGAAACTACTGACGGTCTTGGCCTCCACCACCTTCTCCCCAACTTGTTCCAACCGTCTACCACTCTGTTTGCGAAAGTGAATTTTCTTATATTTCTTCGGCATCTGTGTTTAGCTAGTTTATATCTATGACCTCTTGTTCTTAAAGTTCCAGGTCTCAGGAAATCTTCCCTATCGATTTTATCAATTCTGTTACTATTTTGTATGTAGTGATCATATCACCTCTTTTTCTTCTGTCTTCTAGTTTTGGCATATTTAATGCCTCTAACCTCTCCTCGTAGCTCTTGCCCTTCAGTTCTGGGAGCCACTTAGTAGCATGTCTTTGCACCTTTTCCAGTTTGTTGATGTGCTTCTTAAGATATGGGCACCACACAACCGCTGCATATTCTAGCTTTGGCCTAACAAAAGTCGTGAACAATTTGTTTAGTATATCGCCATCCATGTATTTAAACGCAATTCTGAAGTTGGAAAGCGTGGCATAGGCTCCTCGCACAATATTCTTTATGTGGTCCTCAGGTGATAGTTTTCTATCTAGAACCACCCCTAGATCTCTTTCTTTATCAGAATTCTTTAAAGATTTCTCACATAATATATAGGTTGTGTGGGGTCTATGTTCTCCTATTCCACATTCCATAACATGACATTTATTAACATTGAATTCCATTTGTCAAGTGGCGCTCCATGTACTTATTTTGTCCAGGTCATCTTGAAGGGCATGACAATCATCTAACTTTCTTATCCTTCCTATTATCTTAGCATCATCAGCATAGTGTATGGTAGATGGTGAGGAGGGGGGAGGAGGAGAGGTGTTGGTGTATGGAAGATGGTGAGGAGGGGGGAGGAGGAGAGGTGTTGTTGTATGGAAGATGGTGAGGAGGGGGGAGAAGGGGTGTTGGTGTATGGAAGATGGTGAGGAGGGGAAAGGAGGAGAGGTACTCACCTAGTTGTATTTGCAGGGGTTGAACTCTGGCTCTTTGGTCCCGCCTCTCATTGTCAATCAACTGGAGTTCTTGTTCCTTCGGGGCCGCCCCTTCCGCTATCACTTGATTCATCCACTAGGGTCTTTGCGTCGGTTGCAGCGTCTCCGGCTTCCTCGCTCGATGTGCTCACTGATGCCTTGTCTCTCGGCCAGGGCTTTGTGACCAGCGCTTATCAAGTTGGCCTGGGGTGGTGAACTCCGTCGGGGTCACAGCACAGTGTAGGAGTTTGCAACAGTGTGGCTTTTGCTGCAATGGATTCGGCTTGCTCGAGATTCTACGATCTAGCTCCATTTGGTCTGCGGCCCTGTTGTTCATTGCCTTAACCGTGGGGGGTCTCTTCAGTCCTTGGCTCTTTGGGGCTGGTTACTTCGAGGGGCTCTTCTGCTGAGTTCTCAGGGTTTAGCTCTCCATGTGGTTCTCATCTGGGGTATGTCCAATGTCCTGGGGAAGACGGTCTGTCTTGGTTCATTCCTTGGTTCACAGACTGGATGGTCAATGCAGACTCCTTCAGTTGGCATTGCCAGACTTTCAGGCGACCAGAGGTGGACCTCTTTGCGTTCGTGTGGTCGAGGCATCTCCCAGTATATGTGGCTCCCTGCCCCGACTGCGAAAACATCGCAGTAGACGCTTTTTGGCAGGACTGGTCGAGGTGGGGTTACCCCCAGTCCAGCTGTTGCTTAGGATTCTGGCTTGACTGGAGTCCTATCAGGAAAGGGTTCTCCTTCTGGCCCTACAGTGGCCAGCCCAGCCTTGGTTTCAGACGCTGCTTGCTCGGTGTCCGAACCCAGAGCATTTTCCGTGGCTCAGCCTCTTTCAACAGATTGAGCTGGTGAGTTTCCTTGCTGGTTTGATCTACTCTTCTGTTCTTCACATCTGGTATTTCTATCACTCAGTCTTGCTGAGCAATCTCAGCAAGATAGCTTCATGGAGCCACTGTGGCTTCTCCAGAAAGAAATGTTTCATTACTGTACATTCAATGCTAGATTTTTAGACTTGTCATACTGTATAACATTTAAAATGTAATGTTAATTTCTGGATAAAAGTAGATTTAAAGCAGTTAATGAATGCTTTTACTGTTCCTTAGAAACCTTCATCGAGCTCGAGCTTCACTGTGGATCCAATGGCCAATCCTGACTCTTCTAAGTCTCTCTACATCATTTGCTGGGCTGGTACTTTATGCTCAGTATCACACCTGTGACCCCATAAAGAATGGTCGTATTGCCGACTCTGACCAGGTACTGTATTAACTTCACCTTTAACACTAAGTGTTCATGACTTACTTACTAGCTGTGGATGGTGTAAAACATTTTGGCATTAAGCCCATAACAAATTTATATATTGTATATTTTATTTATGTAGAGAAGCAAAAGGTACCGAATCTCATTGATACTACTCATCCATTTTCATATTTCCTTATCTAATATGCTTTTTTTCTGGAGGGAGCCCCTTTGGTTCCCCGGAGCTATCCGGCTGATATGGATATATCATACGGATTCGGATGTATAAGTTTTGGGCATCAGTCAATGTACATGGAGTTCTAGGCGTACCGGGGACCACAAGCCAGAACCTGGCCCCCCCCCCCCCTCAGAGAGGTGTGAGGAGCAGTGGACTATAGAGACACCTTATATATGGTCTAGAAGTACTGTCTACACTCGTTCATCCGGACTATATGGGAAGGACCCCAGCCGGATAATCACGTGTTCCGGATAATGGTACTTTTCCACCTATGAGTCCAAAAGTGACCATTTCCAACAATTTTTATACTACAAACAACATAATTTGAATTGCCTTGCCACATATAATTATTAAATATTCAACTAGAAACCTCAACTTACCTTGTTGGTGTTCGTCTTCTTGATTGATGCCACACATCTTGAAGTTAAGAATTGTTAACAATTTACGTAACCTATACTAACACAACACTAAAATTAACACTTAAAATTACTGTACAGTTCATTAAGCAAAGTTAGTTTTGACTGCCAGCTGCTGAAGCCTCACTGGTTGAAGGCGCTTGGCTTGCCTGTGACGCCTCACTTGTTGAAGGTGCTTGGCTTGCCTGTGATGCCTCACTTGTTGAAGGTGCTTGGCTTGCCTGTGATGCCTCACTGGTTGAAGGCGCTTGGCTTGCCTGTGACGCCTCACTTGTTGAAGGTGCTTGGCTTGCCTGTGATGCCTCACTGGTTGAAGGTGCTTGGCTTGCCTGTGATGCCTCACTGGTTGAAGGTGCTTGGCTTGCCTGTGACGCCTCACTTGTTGAAGGTGCTTGGCTTGCCTGTGATGCCTCACTTGTTGAAGGTGCTTGGCTTGCCTGTGACGCCTCACTTGTTGAAGGTGCTTGGCTTGCCTGTGATGCCTCACTTGTTGAAGGCGCTTGGCTTGCCTGTGAGGCCTCACTTGTTGAAGGTGCTTGGCTTGCCTGTGACGCCTCACTTGTTGAAGGCGCTTGGCTTGCCTGTGACGCCTCACTTGTTGAAGGTGCTTGGCTTGCCTGTGACGCCTCACTTGTTGAAGGTGCTTGGCTTGCCTGTGATGCCTCACTTGTTGAAGGTGCTTGGCTTGCCTGTGACGCCT
The DNA here is from genome assembly GCA_020271785.1 of Procambarus virginalis. Lineage (NCBI taxonomy): Eukaryota > Metazoa > Arthropoda > Malacostraca > Decapoda > Cambaridae > Procambarus > Procambarus virginalis. The sequence continues at coordinate 21,261 of WNGS01079372.1, read as the reverse complement.
CACTTGTTGAAGGCGCTTGGCTTGCCTGTGACGCCTCACTTGTTGAAGGTGCTTGGCTTGCCTGTGACGCCTCACTTGTTGAAGGTGCTTGGCTTGCCTGTGATGCCTCACTGGTTGAAGGTGCTTGGCTTGCCTGTGACGCCTCACTTGTTGAAGGCGCTTGGCTTGCCTGTGACGCCTCACTTGTTGAAGGTGCTTGGCTTGCCTGTGATGCCTCACTTGTTGAAGGTGCTTGGCTTGCCTGTGACGCCTCACTTGTTGAAGGTGCTTGGCTTGCCTGTGGCGCCTCACTTGTTGAAGGTGCTTGGCTTGCCTGTGATGCCTCACTGGTTGAAGGTGCTTGGCTTGCCTGTGATGCCTCACTGGTTGAAGGTGCTTGGCTTGCCTGTGACGCCTCACTTGTTGAAGGTGCTTGGCTTGCCTGTGATGCCTCACTTGTTGAAGGTGCTTGGCTTGCCTGTGATGCCTCACTTGTTGAAGGCGCTTGGCTTGCCTGTGATGCCTCACTTGTTGAAGGCATTTGGCTGCCTGTGACGCCTCACTGGTTGAACAACACGTAACTTGTCTTTAATTGCTAGGACAACCTTCTTCCTCTTAACACCTCCAGAATGATTGATGCTGCTACCAGACATAGTCTTGGCCAAAAATGTTTAAAGTTACTATGAAAATAAAAAAGTTATTAAAAATATTTCACTAATGGCGCAGCACTGTGGTATAACACGAGGGACTGGAGCACATGGGTTGACCAGTGTTGGACGGGTCCACTTGGGGCAGTTATAGTACGTTATGTAGGCCGTCAGGAGGAAAAAAAAAAAACAATATTTTTTAAGGAAACTTCAGCCTGTGCACATTGCTTTTAGGAAACTTATTTATTTGTTATTACATAATTACTAGTACTTATTTCATTTGTTTTTGGCTATGATTAAGTGTTCTAAAATTAATGGTAATTCCTGTACCCAGGTGGTCCCTCCCGACGCTCCCCTCCCACCCTCCCAACTCCACCCCCCCCCCCTCCACCATGCGTCTAGAGCCACAGGCAGATGGGATTAATACGGTACGGCCAAATTTTTATCAGGCTAAACCAGCTTTTATCCGGTTCCTGTGGCCATTTTGGCCAGATATTGTGATAACTTTATCCGATCACGATTTTGGCCGTATAAGGGCATTTTCCGGATGTTCGAATCCCGGATAATCGCTGGGTTACAGTATTCTGTGTCTGCCATTGACCGGGTCGGGCACCCAGAAAGATAGGCGCCCCAAAACACTCCCCAATTCTGGTGAAGAAATGCTACCAAATGCCGAACGAGAGGATAGAACTCTCCATGAAGAAAAACAATCAAACGAGCATGACGTCATCTCGTTACCAACGCACCACCGGCTGCACACCCCGCCCCCCCTCCCCGGGAAGGGGAAGGTGGAGCCCCAGACCCCTGCCGGCTACCCGCGATTGTCAGTTCTTGGTTGATGTCGGTGGGCTTCGGTCGTGTACCTCCAGCTCGGCTTTTCTTCTGTTCTTGTTTCGGTGGTGTGCGAGCTAGGAGTATATTCACAAGTACTCGGGCAGCATGCACTTAGGGGTCCCTTTCCCTAAGCGCCCTGTAAGTACTGCCCTTGGGGCTTGGGGGCCTCCTTCCACAAGTCGCCTTGGGAGCTACCGCCATTGTGTCAATTACTACTTGGTACTTGTCCACTCTTGGAGTCAGCTGGGGAGGGGGGGGCAGGTTGCTCTTCTGTCTCTGGGTAGGGGGTAGTATTCATCACTGGTATAGGCGCAGGGTATTTGCGCGGCTAGTTTTCACCTTTCATAGCGGCCGGCTCTGCATCCTTTGGGTACGCTGCCCTTTTGCATTTTTTTTTCTTGGGGAAGCACCTACGGCTCCCTGGAGCTATACATGGCTGATATGGATACCCTAACTATTTTGCATCAGTCAATGTGGGTGGAGTTCTAGCCTACCGGGGACCACGAGCCAGAACCTGGCCCCCTCACAGAGGCACGGGGAGCAATGGCCCATAGAAATGCACATGTGATTTGGAGCATTCTATACCTGCCATTGACCGGGACAGGCACCCAGAAAGGCAAGCGCCACAAAACAAACCTCTATTCTGGTTAACAACGAAAATTGACAAACAAGTGGACAGAACTCCCCAAAGAAAAACGAGCAAACAAGTATGACATCACACGAGCCACGCCGCATGTCTGCGCAGCTCCCCCTTCCCGGTAGGGGGAAGGGGGAGCCCCAGACCCCCGAGCCGGCGATCCTCGCCCCAGTTCCTCTGTTCCAGAGGAACAGAGGGGGTTCATTCTGTTCCACCCCCCCCCCCCTGTTTCCAGCCCCTTAGTGTCTGAGGGCTTCGGGGTCGGGGTGGGGTTTAGAGGATTCTGAGACTCGGGCAGTTTCGGGGGTTGCCCCATCCAGGGCAACCCCCGAAACTGCCTGAGGCTACGGAAGCATTCGAGTCTGTTCCTCCAGCCGATGCTCCGGGGTCTGACCAGTGGGCCCCCTTCTCTTTCGGCTGCCCCGGCTTTTTCTTGTGAGGCCGGGGCTTTGGAGGACGGCTCGGCCCCGGGACCTGGTGTAGAGGCTCCTGGGGTTGGGGAGGAACTGACTTGGGGGCCTTGGGCTCCATTGGACCCCGCCTGGATTTTCTGTCCTTCTGAGCAGGGCTTACTGTTGCAAGGAGTGGGATTTTCTTTTTCCCCCTCGGCGTACGATTTGGACTTGGGTTCTGCTCCTCCCCGGTTCGGTTCCGTGTCCCTGTGGATTCTTCGGTTCCGTCTTTCTGGAGGTTTTCGGCTTCCCGCATCTTTCCGCCTGAGGTGCGGTCGGCATTTGCGGTTTACCTCCTGCGTGACCCGGAGTATGCCTCCATAATGGATCCTTGTTTTTTCAGGTTTGGATCGTCGGGGTCCTTACTGGGTGCGTTACGAGGTTCTGGGATCATCCTGGCTTGCAGACTGCCCCATGTTTTCGCTGGATGCTTGGGACTTGTTCTGTTGAACCTGCACGTTTGAGTGACGTGAGGCGTTGACGATGGTCCAGGTTTACCTGGGGGGCGATTTTGAGCACCTTAATGAGTGGCTTTTCGCTCCTGCCCTTCTGTGGGATGTTGGTGCGGTGCAGCTCCATGTGCAGGTTCCTTCCCTGTCAGCTGCTCTTGTGGCGAAGGATTTGCGCGCTCGTGGCTTTTTGGCTTTGGTCCTGCATTTTTTTGCCCTCCTGGAGCTATCTTCGGATTGGCTTGCGGAGGATGTTGAGGTGCTTGGGGCCGTTCCTGGGTCTGATGCCTTGGTCTCGGCTGCTCGGGCGTCGTCTGCTATGTTGAAGCTCTTTGTGCCGATCCTGCGGGAGGCGTTGCTGCGGTTTTCACTGCGCATTTTGCGTGTCGTCAGGCAGTCCTTGCTTCCTCTTTGGAATCCGCTTGGGCCCTGGTTCTTAGGTTGTCTTCTCCCCTTTGTCTTCTGCTTTTTGAGGCTTCTGCGGTTGAGTATTATATTCAGGCGGCTTCTTCCTCTTGCCACCCTATGTCTGAGTTGTTGGTGCTCCGGGGGACCTGGGGGGGGGTTCCTTCCCGGCCAGGTCATACCAGGGCTCGCGGTTCCATTTGTCGGGGTGGGCCACAGCTGTAGGGAAGGGGACAAGTTTGGTGCCGGTGCCGTGCCGCCTGCGGTCCCACCTGTGCCTGGTCGATGCGGTGTTCGCTCTGCTCGCAGGTCGGATTTTCATAAGGGGCAGCGGCCCTTTCGCGGTTCTCTCCATTGACGGAGCGATGGGGTGGGGGGGAGGCTGACTTTGTTCGCTCACGCCAGGTCTCACGATTTGTGGGCTTTTCGGGTCGTTTCTAGCGGCCTGCGATGGCGTTGTGGTTTGGCTCCTCCTCCTCCTTCGGGGGGTTCGGGGCTAACGGGGCAGGCTTCCTCTCCTGCACTCTGTCGGATCATCTTGGAGTGGGTACGCTTGGGCGTGGTCGAAATGACACCGTCCCTCAGGTGGGTTTCCTGCCTGTTTCCAGTTCTGAAACGGGACTGTGCGGACCTGCAGTTCTTTCTGGACTTGTCCCGTCTGAACCCTTGGGTTTCTTACCCCTCTTTTCGGATGACCACTCTGTCCCAGGTCCGGCTTCTGTTGGAGCCGGGCACTTGGATGGTGTCCCTGGACCTCAAGGACGCGTATTGGCACGTCCCTATCATGTGGGGTTCCGGGACTGGCTCGGTTTTGTTGTGGAGCGTCAGTGCTACCGCTTTCGTTGTCTCCCCTTCGGGTTGAACCTGGCACCTCACGTGTTCACACGCCTTGCCCGGGTCGTGGTGGCCCATCTGCGTCTGTTAGGTGTTCGGTGTTGGCTTACCTCGACGACTGGCTGGTTTGGGCTCCCAGTCGGTCTGTGTGTCTGCTCGCCAGAGATTTGGTGCTTACCCAGCTCGCCGGGTTCGGGTTCCTGGTGAACTGGCAGAAGTCCCGTCTGGTGCCCTCCCAGCTTTGGTCCTGGCTGGGTCTTGTGTGGGACTCTCGGACAGCTTCCTTGTCTCTTCCTCCGGAGTCTCTCTTTCGGCTGCGGTCTCGCCTGTGTCTGTTTCTGGGGAGCTCCCGGGTCACCCGGCGGTTGCTTGAGGATTTGTGTGGGAGCCTGAACTTCATGATGTTGGTCTACCCGCCTGGTCGGGTTTGGCTTTGTCGGCTGTTCTGGTTCCTTCGAGGACGTCCCTTCCGCCTCTCTCGCGACCGCTGGATTCGGCCCCCGGGGGCTTTGCGTCGGCTGCTGTGTCACCGGCTTCCTCTATGGGTTTTTTGGGGTTCAATGCCTTGGCGTCTGCCCGAGCCCTCGCTCGATGTGTTCACGGACGCGTCGTCTCTCGGCTGGGGTTTTGTGACCAGTGCTCACCAGGCCAGCCAGGGGCGGTGGGGTCCGTCCTTCTGTCGGGTTCACAGCACAGTGAAGGAGTTCGCGGCGGTGTGGTTTGCACTTCGGAGGGTTCGGGTCGCCCACGGATCGACGATCCGGCTCCACTCGGACTGCTTCCCGGTGGTTCATTGTCTGAACCGAGGGGGTTCGATGCTATCCTTGGCTCTTTGGGGTTGGTCACTTCGGGTGACTCTGCTGAGTTCTCGGGGTTTGGCTCTCCCGGGGGAGCCGGTCGGCCGAGCGGACAGCATGCTGGACTTGTGTTCCTGTGGTCCTGGGTTCGCTCCCAGGTGCCGGCGACAAACAATGGGCAGAGTTTCTTTCACCCTATGCCCCTGTTACCTAGCAATAAAATAGGTACCTGGGTGTTAGTCAGCTGTCACGGGCTGCTTCCTGGGGGTGGAGGCCTGGTCGAGGACCGGGCCGCGGGGACACTAAAAGCCCCGAAATCATCTCAAGATAAGATAACCTCCTGGCAGTTCACGTCCGGGGGTGTCCAGCGTCCTGGCGGACAGCCTGTCCAGGTTCGTTTCCCTGCCCATGCAATGGACGGTCGATGCCGACTCCTTCAGTTGGCTCTGCCGGATGTTCGGGCACCCGGAGGTGGACCTCTTCGCGTCGGCGTGGTCAAGGCGTCTTCTGGCTTACCTGGTGCCCTTCCCCGTCTGCGAGGCCGTCGGGATCGACGCTTTTCGGCAGGACTGGGCAAGGTTGGGGTTCCTGTACCTCTTTCCCCCAGTTCAGTTGCTGCTCCAGGTCATGGCACGCTTGGAGACTTACCAGGGTCGAGTGATCCTCTTGGCCCCGTGGTGGCCGGCCCAGCCATGGTTTCAGGTGCTGCTTGCCCGGTGTCCGAACCCGGAGGTTTTTCCGCGGCTCCACCTCTTTCAGGAGATCGGGCCGGTCCGGTACGTGACTGGTTCGCTCTTCTCCGCGAATTTTCGCGTTTGGTGTTTTTGACTCGTGTTTATCACCATCTTTATGGTGAGCAGGTGGCTTCCTTGTTGGTTTCTCACCTGCGAGTTTCCTCTCGGTGGCAGTATGAGGTTTCCTGGCGGTCCTTCCGGTTCTTTTTGAACCTTCGTCTTTGTTCCTCGCTTTCGGTTCGGGTGGTGTTGTCCTTTCTTGGTTGTTTCAAGACCGTCATCTGATGTCTAATACTGTCGCTTCATATCGTGCAGCGCTGGCGGAGCCGCTGCAGCTTGCTTTCGGTATTGCTGTCACTTCTGCGCCGTTTCGCAAGCTGTCTCAGGCGTTGTTTCACCTCCGGCCTGCTCATGCTCCGCCTGAGCCGTCCTTGTCCTTGGACAGAGTGCTCTTCTATCTTTCTTCTCCTCAGTTTGTTGTGGCCCCTTTGGTTCAAGATTGTTTTGCTAAGGCTCTTTTTCTGTTGGCATTAGCCTCTGGGTGTCGTGTGGCGGAGCTTCATGCTCTTCTCCGGCGCAGAAGTTTTTGCTCCTTTCGTCATGGTCTTCGGTATGTTCATCTGCAGCCATCTCCCTCTTTTCTGGCGAAGAATGAGACTGCTGCTTTCCGGAGGGGTCCTTGGGTTGTGGATGCGTGGTTTGTCAGGCCGGGGGTTCACCATGTGTTGTGTCCGGTTGCGGCCCTCCGCCGTTATCTGCGCGCCACGGCTTCTGTGTTTGGGGAGTGCTTTGGGTTGATCCGGTTTCCCTTCTTCCCTGTTCGCGGGTTCAGGTCTCTCAGGTCGACCGCAGGGTTATTAAATCCAGCCAGCCTGCGGTCTATCCCCTTGCCCATGACGTTCATAAGTTTGCTGCTCTTGCTGCCGTCTTCAGCAATATGTCTTGGGCTGACATTCGGGCACGGGGATTTTGGCGGTCGAACGGGGTCCTGGCTGCACGCTACCTTGTGAACATTTCTGGGCCCAGCCGGGCCTGTGTTGCTTTAGGTCGGCGGATGCAGCCCGTTGCCTCGTCTTCGCATTGAGGAGGGGAACGCCGACCGCCTCCCGGGTAAGTCCCCTTGGTTTTCTTTGGTAGTCTTTGGTGAGGTAGCTCCGGGGAGCCATAGGGGCTCCCCCAGAAAACCAGCGTTGAATGTAATGAAACGCCATTTTCTGGGTGAGTCCCGGAGACTCCCCGGCATCCCTTCCGCCCTCCGGTCGACGGTTTTTCGCGATTTTTTATATCCAGCCTCTGAACTGGGGCGAGGATCGCCGGCTCGAGGGTCTGGGGCTCCCCGTTCCCCCTCCCGGGGAGGGGGGAGCTGCGCAGGCATGCGGTGCAGCTCGTGTGATGTCATGCTCGTTTGCTCGTTTTTTTTTTGGGGAGTTTTGTCCACTCGTTTGTCAATTTTAGTTGTTAACCAGAATAGGGGTTTGTTTTGTGGCGCTTACCTTTCTGGGTGCCTGTCCCGGTCGATGGCAGATATAGAATGCTCCAAATCACATGTGCATTTCTATGGGCCATTGCTCCCCATGCCTCTGTGAGGGGGCTAGGTTCGGGCTCATGGTCCCTGGCAGGCCTAGAACTCCACCCACATTGACTGATGCAAAATAGTTAGGGTATCCATATCAGCCATGGATAGCTCCAGGGAGCCTCCGGGACTCACCCAGAAAATGGCGTTTCATTACATTCAACGCTTTTTTTTTTTCTTTTTTCATTTGCGCGGCTAGTTTTCACCTTTCATAACGGCAGACTCTGCATCCTTTTGGTATGCTGCTCTTTTGCATTTTTTTTGTTTTTCATTCCTCGCCTTGACAAAGAACGACCAAGGGGTCTGACCCCAGACCAAGGGGTCTGCCCTTGTGTTTGGGTCACACCCTCTATATGTATATATTGGTGGTACCCCTGCTAGGACCCCGTGAGCGCACATGTGCCAGGGATGCAGTCTTAGAAGTTTGTTTGGTAATACAGTACAACCTTGATTCAACGTACTATATGGGACCAACCCCAGTTTGTTGGATTCGTTGCAAGAGGTGACCTTCAGGAGGCGTTTGTGTCAGTGTCTTTTTTTTTCTTGTACACAATAAAAATGCATTATCATATTACATACTCTACCTATATATTACTTCTCTACTAAGAAATACTGTAATTCATAAATTTACCATATTGTTGAAGTTATGTCCATCTTGAAGTTTTGTGAAGTTGTGAATGCTCTACAGTAAATACGTACTGCAGTGCATTATGCCGTTAGCACTGTGTTGATTAAAAGTAGTTCTGCTGTATGTTGAGTACTACAATACAGTTTATGAAAACTATTGTACACTAAAATTACTGCAACTTTAATTTTAACACTATGTACACACTTAAATTTAACACTTGTTCTAACTGTTCACGCCGCACACGATGTTTTTAGATGTTTGCATCAACTTTGCTGCTGCTCGCTGCTGCTGTGGGTTAAGCTGCTGCTGAGCTGGTGCTGGCTGTTGTTGTACCAGTGCTGGGTACAACTGTGCTCGTGCTGGGTACGGCTGTTGTACCAGTGCTGGGTACAACTGTGCTCGTGCTGGGTACGGCTGTTGTACCAGTGCTGGGTACAACTGTGCTCGTGCTGGGTACGGCTGTTCTCGTGCTGGGTATGGCTGTTCTCGTGTTGGTACGGCTGTTCTCGTGCTGGGTTCGACTGTTCTCATGCTTGGTATGGCTGTTCTCGTGTTTGGTACGGCTGTTCTCATGCTAGGTACGGCTGCTCTCGTGCTTGGTACGGATGTTCTCGTACTTGGTACGGCTGTTCTCTTGCTGGGTACGGCTGTTCTCGTGCTGGGTACAGCTGTTCTCGTGCTGGGTACGGCTGTTCTCGTGCTTGGTACGGCTGTTCTTGTGTTGGGTACAGCTGTTCTCGTGCTGGGTACGGCTGTGCTCGTGCTGGTTGATTTTCTGCTACTAGTTCTTGCAAAATATTGCTTCATTTTTGGCATTAATAAGACACTATTAGTAAGCCCTTGAGAAATTTTGTTTTATAACCAAAGAGCTGTAATAAAAACTGATCAATTCCACAATTATTCTTCCACCGGCGGATAAATACTGTACATCAATCACAGACAAAGCTAAGGGCACTGGGTGCATACTGTACGAACGCAGACTACGTCTATACGTACACCCTTCAGTAGGCTGGTGTTTAAGCCAGATCCAGTAACATAAATTTCTCTTAAATATTCGATTTACATCAAATTATATATTTTTGGATTACGTATTTAGTTTAGCAACATTATTACGGTAATAAGAGCTATAAAAATACTTAATTTGGAACTGAATTATTAATTTTATTATTTCGAAGCCGTAGATCACTGAACTGTGGCGACGAAATTGAACAAAACAAGCATGGTGTTGTGTGGACAGGGATTAGAACCGTCCACTCGTGCTGGAGTTGTGCCGCCAATAACATGAATAATTTCTCAAATAGCAGATATCTACCATATTACAGTATATTTTTGGTTTTATTTAGTTTAGTTTAATTAGGATAATAGAGTTATTAAAACACCAGTTTTAGAAATGATTTATTAATGTGAAACATTCAAAGCCATGGGTCACTGAACTATGACAACACAGACAAAAGTGAGTGAAACCTCACTGTAAAGTGAGGTTTACTGTACAGTATTCCCTTATCTGTCCACCCTCACTCATCTTGTTTCATCACAGAAAATGCATATAAAAAGATTTCAACACATTAGCTAGCTATTCACGCTTCAGTCTTTAAATTAATTTACAAAGATACGTGTGCCACAAATCAGTGAACGAAAATCATTGAAACTCGGTCGTTCACTTGTGTGGAGGATTTTGGCTGGTGTTTGGTTAATATGCGCCACTTCTTGTGGACCATTCTGGGTGGTGTTTGGTTCATATGATTCACTTGTTGTGTGGTCCACTTGTGTGATCTAACTTGTCTTATGAAGGAATTATTAATTGCAATCTGTGATAGAATGAGACAGTTGTCCACCACTCTGTGAACTCTGTCCCAACATCGTAAGCTTGTGGACCACTTGTGGACCACTTGTGCGGTCCACTTGTGTGGTTTACTTGTGTGATCGAACTTGTCATATGAAGGAATTAATAATTGTAATCTGTGATAGAATGAAAGTTTTCCACCAGTCTGTGAACTCTGTCTGGACGTCGTAAGCAAATCCGAACATCCCTCGCTCCGGCGATCCATCGTTCGTCGAACCGGGAGAGTAAATCCGGCTTGAAAAGTGTGCGAACTAGCCGGAGATGCGTTGAATCGAGGTTGTTCTGTATTGGGAGCCGGTTAGTAGTACCCTGCCTGGGCTTCCCTTAGAGGAGATTGAAAAGCTAAGGAGCCCTGGAAAACCCCGCTGGGGTGCGTGGGTTCACTGGATGTGACCCAAGTCCCCTCCCCCCCCTCCCCATCGCATTTTGCGAGTTTGATTGAGGGTTGCTCTGTCCCATTGTCTCTGGGTGACTCTCACTCTTTTGCCTCCGTCCAGCTGCATGTTAGGCCAGTTACACCTTTGACCCAGAGTCCTGCAAGTTGTTGTTTGTTTGTGACTCTGTTCACCCAGTCTGCTGATGACACTCTCCGGGTGCTGGCGGTTCTGACTGTTATGACCCTGGGTTCTTCAGTGGAAACCAGAGGTCATATTAAGCTCTAAATAATTTACCTTGCGTTCTTTTGTGCGCTTGTCGATGCGCATTCCTATCTTCCTTGCCAGACGTAAGACGAATCTTGTTTCTCACAGAGCATTCAGACTCTTTTACTTGTTGTGGATTAAGTATAACATTGTAGTAATTATTAACTATCCTTAGAACGAGTAAAGTAAACAATATTGTACATCGATGAAGTGTTGTAATGTGTATAAGCTGCACGATCAATTAGGCTCTTCCCAGCACCACAACAACTCGGGAGCCCTGGACTGGACGCTGGCTGCCTTCTTCTCTGTTCGGGCTGTGTGGTGTAGAGACCTACTTGTGGGAATCTGCCAGGATTCTCCTCTTCCTTCTCTCTTCCCTTGCCTTATCCTGTGTCTAGTTTACAAAGCTAAGTACCGGTTGCATGTACGTTTTCTGGCATAAGTGTGTGTAGATGTTATGTAGTTTAAGCCAGTGTTTCGGGTACCCCTAAGTGTTGTGTTGTGTTAGGGTACACCATGTGGGCTCACTACCCTAAGCTTTCTCAAGCTTCAAGTTCTTCACCAGTAGACTTTACCCTAGCTTGTCCCAATTGTAAAACCTTGTATCCTGCTTATGTGGACCAAGGCTTTTAACGTAAGATAGTGTGGTAAAGTAATTATTGTTATTTAATGTATATGGGGGTTGTTAAGAGGGTTTAATAAATAAGTTAGTTTTTGAGGTGTATCCATTACTCCTGTTGTAGTGGCGTAGTTAATTGTATCCCAGACGACAGATCTGTTCTAAAACCTTAAAGTATAAACAGGAACCTATGTTCCTTGGGGGCTGGGCCTAATTGTGTCACTACCCTGTTACACCTTGATTCTAACTGCTGACCCTGCTCCATAATACTAGATTCCCCATAGCAGCACACAAGTTTATAACACTGACGTTGCATGCTCGGTATATTGCTGCAACGAGCTTGGTTGTTTGCTACCTCGGAAGCCCCGTAGCTGCCCTGTTTTGCTTATAGGGTCCCAGACTTGGGGGTGTGGATGGTTTTGGCCTTGATTTGGTTCGCTCCCCCTCGTTCTTCCCCACCTGTGGTGCTTTCTGGTCTCCCTCCTGCTTCCGGCTCCGAAGCGTTTGAAGGCTTCGGGGTCAGGGCGGGGTTTAGCTGGTTTTGAGACTCGGGCAGTCTCGAGGGATGCCCCTTCTGGAGGTGGCGAAGGAAGCATTCAAGTTGATTCTTCCAGCTGTTGCATATGGGTCTCATCAGTAGGCCCCCCTTCCTTAGTGTTTTTACGGCTGCCCGTTTTTTCTTTAGAGGCCGGGGCTTTGGAAAATGATTCGGGCCCAGGTCCTGATGTGGAGGTTCCTGGGGTTGGGGAGGGGCTGACTGGGGGGGCTTTGGGCTCCATTGGACCCCTCCTGGGTTTTCCTACCCTCCGAGTGGGGCTTCCTGTTACGTTGAGTGGGGTTTTCTTCGCCCCCCTCTACGTACGAGTCGGTTTTTGGTGTCGGACCCTCCCCGGATTCGGTTCCATGTCCCTTCGGGTTCGTCAGTTCTGCCCTTCCTGTGGCACATTTTTACCTGCTTTATCCTTCGATCCTACTTCAACTGGATCCTATATAGTCAATGGGGCCCATGTGAGCTTACGTGGCTTTGCGCATGATTCTCAAGGGTCTGGAAGGTTCGAGACGGATTTCCTTACTTTCAAAAGTATTGAAATTTTTGCTTCCGGTGGGGATTGCCTCTCATATTTTATAAAAATCACTGGTGCTCTTCAGTACTATTATTCTTTCAGTCCTATATCTAATTCACTTATGATCACATCTTCTCTATATATATGGACATTGTGGGCTTCCCTCCCTGAATGCAGGGAGGGACCACCCAGCTCGGACCTCCGGTGTCCTGAGAATGGCCCGGGAGTGTTCGTTTTGTTTATGGACAGTGTCAACGAGTGTTGGTGTTAGGTGACTTTTATCACAGGACACACGCTGCACTACCTACTCTTATATCTCCAGTTATGGCTGCCTGGATACTGGAGGAGTTTTGGACTGTATTTCTAGGGTACATTCCTTGTACTTTTATCAAACTTAGGGTGTGGCGTGGCTCGTATTGACGCCGCCTCCACCTCTACTCCACTCATCTTATCCTCCTGCAATCGCACCGTAGGTGTAGGACCCGACCCAGTGGTGGCCCCAAGCACCCACACATCCAACTCAAGCCAATTCAGGACAGTTCGAGGAGGGAAAAGAAATGCAGGGCCAAAGCCAGCAGACCACGAGTACGCAAATCCTCCGCAGCCAAGGCAGCTGAAAGGGAGGGATGCTGCACAATGAAGCTGCATCACACCAACATCCTGCGGAAGGACAGGGGCGAACAAACACGCATTGAGATGCCGAACTTGCCCCCCAGAAAAACCTGCAAAGCAGTCCGAGCTTCCCTCCACTCAAACACGCAGGACCGACAGAATATGTGCCAAGCCTCCAACGAAAAGAGCGGACAGTCTGCCAACCAGGACAACTCCGGAATTTCATAACGAACCCAGTACGGATAAGATGAACCGTACACGAAGGAGCGCGGATCCACCACGAAAGCATAATCCGGGTCGCGAAGGAGGGTAAGCCGCAATGGCTTCTCTGCATCTCCTGAGAAGGGGTGCGGGAAGCTGAAAACCTCTGCAAGGTTGGGACCGAGGAACCGACGGGATCACGGAACTGAACCTGGGGAGGGATAAACACCAAATCCAAATCGTGCAAGGAGAGATCGAATGAGAACCCCTCGTCCAATAACACTAAGCCCTGCTCTGAGGGCAGAAAAATCCAGGCGGGGTTCAACGGGGGTCTAAGGCCCGCAAATCAACCCCCTCCTCGTCCCGGGAACATCCCTATAAGGACCTGAGGCCGAGATGACGTCTAAACACCCGCCTCTAAAGAAGAAACGGGAGCAGCCGAAAAAGCTGGAACACAGGTGGCCCACTGGTCAGACCCAGAAGCTCCGGCAGGAGCTCCATTTAGCCTGGATAGCTCTGGGGAGTCGATGGGGCTCCCTGGAGCTATCCAGATTGATGTGGATATATTAGACTTTGGCAACAGTGTGAATGGAGTTCTATGGGCCTACTGAGGACCATGAGCCAGAACCTGGCTTCCTCAGAGAGGCAAGGGGAGCAATGGCCTATAGAAACCCCTGTGTGGTTGGAAGCATTCTATGTCTGCCATCGACTGGGTCAAGCACCCAGAAAGGTAAGCATCCCAAGACAAACCCCTATTCTGGTGAAAATTGCTACCATAAGCCGAACAAGTGGATAGAACTCCCTTAAAAGAAACGAGCAAACGATCATGACGTCACATGTCACCGCGCTGCTGTCTGCGCAGCTCCCCCTCCCCATGTTGAGGTTATCTTATCTTGAGATGATTTCGGGGCTTTTTAGTGTCCCCGCGGTCCGGTCCTCGACCAGGCCTCCATCCCCAGGAAGCAGCCCGTGACAGCTGACTAACACCCAGGTACCTATTTTACTGCTAGGTAACAGGAGCATAGGGTGAAAGAAACTCTGCCCATTGTTTCTCGCTGGCGCCCGGGACCAAACCCGGGACCACAGGATCACAAGTCCAGTGTGCTGTCCGCTCGGCCGACCAGCTCCCAACCGGTGTCGGTCGCTTCGGTTATGTTTCCTTCTGCGCCCTCTTGTCTTTCCCCTGTTGTGGCCTAGTCTGGTCCCCCCCTTCCTCCCTGCATCCGGATCCTTACCGTTTGTGGGTTCGGGGTCGGGGTGGGGCTTCGCTGGTCTTGAGACTCGGGTGGTCTCGGGGATTTCTTCTTCCGGGGTGCCGATTGAGGCATTTGAGCCTGTCCCTCCGGCCGTGTTGTGCAAGTCTGCCAGTGGGCTCCCTTCCTTAGTATTTTTCCGCCTGCCCCGGCTTTTTCTTGTGAGAGTTTCCAATCAAAAAGAGCGACGAAAGAGACTAAAGAGGAAATACCAGAACCACCACCAAAGCCACACTTTGCCCAGAGGAAAACTTTGCATGCAAAGTTTATGCTCCCGCCCAACCACTCGTGCAACTGCCGAGTAAACCAAGGGCCGACTCAACAACAATGGGCGGCAGCTCTGCAGCCAGGTCAAGGCTGCCAGGGGAGGGAAAAATGAAACAGTGAGAGAGCCCCAAACGAGATCCAGCCAAGTTTGAACCTGGGAGAGAACCATCGGGGAAGGGGGAGCCCTAGACCTACTGCGCTGGCTATCCACCTTCAGTTCTTCGGCTGATGCTAGAGGCTGAGGTCGTGTGTTCCGGCTCTGGTGGTTGTTTCAGCACTGTACCTAGTGTGTGGTGACTGTCTTCTAGGTGGTGCGTGAGCCAGGAGACATTCTCCAGCACTCGGGCTGCATGTGCCTAGGGTTTCCTTCCCTAGGTGCCCTGTAAGTGCTGCCATTAGGGCTTGGGGCCACTTTCCACAAGTTCCTTGGGTTCTGCCCCTGCTAGGCCGTTTACTGCTTGGTTTTCGGCCGCCCTTTGTGTGCTTGGGCGTTCCGTCTCCTTTGTTCGCCTTACAGTAGGGGAGGAGTTTTGCACTGGTGGGGTGCAGGGAACTATGCAGCTTGTTTTCACCAATCATGGTGGCCAGCTCTGTTCCGCCTGGGTATGCAGTCCTCTTGCGGGGTTTTCTTTTTGTATATCTGTCTGGTGGGGGTCTGCCTTTGTTCTTGCCCCCCTGTGTCCCCTTTATACTGAGTATTCTTTCTTCTTCTGGTGGTTTCCCCTGCTTGGTCCCCGTGAGTGTACACGTCCCAGGGGTTCAGTTCTTAGAA
This sequence comes from Procambarus virginalis, assembly GCA_020271785.1. Taxonomy (NCBI): domain Eukaryota; kingdom Metazoa; phylum Arthropoda; class Malacostraca; order Decapoda; family Cambaridae; genus Procambarus; species Procambarus virginalis. The sequence goes on along the minus strand of WNGS01079372.1, from coordinate 6,020 downwards.
GGTTGTTTGGTAGATTTGGGCGCTGGTTAGCAGTACCCTGCCTGGGATTATCTGAACGCGAGTCCTATTATACTAAATGCTCAGGACCCTGGGAAACCCCTGGGAGTGCGCGGGTCTGATAGATGTGACCCCGGAGTCCCCCCTCGCTTCCAGTGAGGGTTGTTTTCACCCCTTGTCTCAGGGTGACTCTGTCTTTGCCTCCGTCTGCTGCCTGTGAAGTCGGTGACACCTTCGGCCCGGAGTCCTGTGAGTTTTGTTGCTTGTTGTGACTCGGTTACCCAGTCTTATGCTGACTATGCGGGTGCAGGCAGCACGGGCGTTGCACGTTGAGTTATTGGAACGTCTGTTGTCTTTCGGGGTGGCTTCCCTCCGGTTCTTTCTAGGGCTTGTTGGCCCTCTTCTGTGCTTCTTCTTGGTGTTCGGTCCTGTCTCGTTCTTTTGTGCTGTTTTTTCTCTCCGTGCTCTGTCTCGGCACTGTTCATTTTCTTTACATACTCCTAGTCCAGAACGCCGGATTGGCCTACTTGTAGCCCAATTGGTTTCCCGATTCGGTTCCTTGTCTTCATTTTGTAAGCCGGCTATGTTGTCGCTGCTTGCTCCTGTTTTGGCTCCTGTCCCATGAGATGGGCGTGTTTCTTCTATTTCGCAGTTCACTCGGGTCGCGTACAGTTTGGCTACTTTTCGTGTAAAGTAGTCCTAGTTGTCGCCTTCCTGCCGAGCGGGTTGTGCGGTTTGGACAGCGTGTCCTGCGCATGCGCTGTAGGAGTTTGTTTTGGTCTGGGCGGTGTGCACCAGTGCTGGTGTTTTGCGTCCTTTTCTGTGGGGAGCCCCTACGGCTCCCTGGAGCTCATCGGGCTAATGTATGTTATGTTAGACCGGGACATTAGCTATGGAGTTCAGACCTACCAGGGACCAGCGCCAGAACCTGGCCCCTTCAGAGAGGTTTCAGGGAGCAATGGCCCTGGAAAACCCCATATGGTTGGGGGTTTTCCTTATCTGCCATCGACCGGGGTTAGGCACCCAGAAAGGTAGGCGTAACAAAACAAACCCCACATGGTAAGAAACTACAACAAAAACCGAACAGAGGTAGAAAACTCCCTACAGTCCCAAGGAAAACGATCAAACAATCACTTTACTGCCGCGCCGGTCGTCCGCGCAGCCCTCCCCTCCCCGGGAGGGGAAGGGGGGCCCCGGACCTCACCACGCCGGCTGCCTTTAGTTCGTAAGCTAATGTCAACCGGGATAGACGCTTCTCTGGCCTCAGTTTCCTAGGCGGTGTTTGCCTTGTGTGGAGTTCACTGCTGTGTGTTGTGTTGTGCGGTGGCCAGGAGTACCTCATCAGTGCCGGGGCTGCATGTGCTTAGTGGTTGACTTCCCTAAGCGCCCTGTGAGTACTGCCCCTGTGTGACAGGGTTATCTTCCCTGGGGCGTTCGGGAACCATTCCCGTAGAGGTTCTTGCTGCTTGGCATTTGCCTCGCTCTTGGGGCCCTTGTTTGGCCCTGGGTAGGGATTGGTATTGTGCTGGTTAGGGCGTCAAGGTGTTGCACAGCCTGCCACCTAAGCGGCGGCCGGTTCCTGTTATCTCTGGTGACGGTGTACTTTTGCGGGGTTTTTCTTTTTTTATTTTCTTGCCTGGTGGGGGTCTGCATAGTGTGGCTATAGTTCCACTGGTAGTGTTTGGTGGCCCTCTGCTAGGCCCCTGTGATTGTACACGTCGCAGGGGTTTTCAGTGTTATCCTCTACCCTCTTATGTTTGGGTTTCTTAATCGGTTAGCAACACCTTGCCCAGGCTTCCCGTAGTTGTTACTCCTACGGGCCCTGGAAACCCCTGTCTGGGCTCGGGGGACCATTGAATGTGTCTTCCGGGTACCAACCCGTCTTGTACGGGATCGTTGGTTGCTGTGCCCTTGTCTCCGGGTGACAGTCGCCATTTTTACCTCCGTCATGCTGCCTGTTGGGCCACTGACACCTTGACCCGGAGTCTTGCGAGAGAGATTCTCTGCTTGTTCTCCAGTACTCTCCTGATGTTATTACTGTTTAGAGTACAGGCGGCATCCGTGTTGCAAGCTAGGTTAGGTTGCTGCAACATGCTAGGTTGGTTTCCCACTCGGATGCCCCGAGGCCGGTCCGTTTTGGTTAGGTGCTGTTCACCCCTTTCCCTCCGTGTTCCCGGCTCCGGACCGTCTGCGGGTTTCGGGGTCGGGGCGGGGTTTAGTTGGGGCAGAGACTCGGGCGGTTTTCGGGGGCTGCCCCTTTTGGGTTGGGGGACGGAGGTTTTCGAGCCTGTTCCTCCTGCCAAGGCTTCTGGGTCTTACCAGCGGCCCTTTCTTGCTGTCTTTCCATGGACTCTTGCTTTTCTTTAAGGGCGGAGGGCTTGGAGGACGGCTCTGCCCCGGGCCTCTGTTGCTGGTTCCCAGGGCTGTGGGGGATGCCTGCTAGCAGTTCTGGGGCGGTTTGCCCCTGCCGGGGTTTTTCTGCTTTTGGGCGGAGTTTTTAGCCCATCCAGTCTGCTTGCTTCCCACTTTTGCTGCATGTTTTGTGTATTTAGCGTCAGGCACAGCCCCTGCTGGCGGCCATTTTCGTCTGCCTGTTTCCCGGCGTGGCCACCAGGGCGGCGTTGCGGTTTGTTTACATGCGCCTGGGTGCGAGCGAGCGTCTGGGGTGAGTTTTTCACCCTTTTTTCATGGGTTTTATTCTCCTGTTGTCGTTTCTTTGCTTTTCTGGTGTTTTCTGCCCGTTACTGTTCCTCTGGGTACGTTGGGTGTTGATTTTACACCGGCTTCCCTTTTTTGTCTGTTTTGGGTCTGGGCCCATGGGTTTGGGCTCAGTGTCCCTGGCTGTTAGGCTTGCTCCCACACCTTGTCCCTCGGTTTTCGGTCTGTTATGACCGTTTCCCAGGGGTTCTGTCTGGGGGCTGCACTTTGCCTTCTGTGGTGTTCTCCGCCAGCAAATGTGGTGGTTTGGCCTCCCCCTGGTTCGATTCTGGGTTCCTTTGGGTTCTTTGGTTTCGTTCCAGAGGTTTCTTCCTCTTGGGCCCCCTTTTGTGGGTTCAGGGGGCTTTGTTTCCTCTGTGTGACCCGTTCTGCCTTCTGGGGTTCCGGGGTCTTCCTGGCTTGCAGACTGATCTTTTTGGGTCTAGGCACATGTTGTGGTTGTGCTGGGACTTTGAGGTTTTGCTGTCGAGGTGGCCTTTTGATGCAGTTTAGTGCCTTCTTTGCCTGGCCGGTGTGGTGCTCTGCCCACTGGTCGGCAACTTGTACTTTACATTTACAATGTATGTACTCACCTCATTGTGCTTGCGGGGTTGAGCTTTAGCTCTTTGTCCCGCCTCTCAACCTCGTTCAACAGGTAATTACCTAAGTGTAATTACCTAAGTGTAGTTACAGGATGAGAGCTACGCTCGTGGTGTCCCGTCTTCAGCACTCTTTGTCATATAACGCTTTGAAACTACTGACGGTCTTGGCCTCCACCACCTTCTTCCCCAACTTGTTCCAACCGTCTACCACTCTGTTTGCGAAAGTGAATTTTCTTATATTTCTTCGGCATCTGTGTTTAGCTAGTTTATATCTATGACCTCTTGTTCTTAAAGTTCCAGGTCTCAGGAAATCTTCCCTATCGATTTTATCAATTCCTGTTACTATTTGTATGTAGTGATCATATCACCTCTTTTCTTCTGTCTTCTAGTTTTGGCATATTTAATGCCTCTAACCTCTCCTCGTAGCTCTTGCCCTTCAGTTCTGGGAGCCACTTAGTAGCATGTCTTTGCACCTTTTCCAGTTTGTTGATGTGCTTCTTAAGATATGGGCACCACACAACCACTGCATATTCTAGCTTTGGCCTAACAAAAGTCGTTAACATTTCTTTAGTATATCGCCATCCATGTATTTAAACGCAATTCTGAAGTTGGAAAGCGTGGCATAGGCTCCTCGCACAATATTCTTTATGTGGTCCTCAGGTGAGTTTTCTATCTAGAACCACCCCTAGATCTCTTTCTTTATCAGCTAAATTATTTAATATCTGCGTTTAAATTTATCAGAATAATTATCAGGTGTACATGTTTCCTGAGCCTATTGGGCTCTATCATATCTACACTTGAAACTGTGGAGGTAGTCAGCCTCCGCCACATTGCTTCCTAATGCCTGTGTGCGCGCGTGTGCATGTGTATACATGTGTGTCACATATCTTGTATGTTTGTGTATATGTATGTGTATATACATAATGTGTGTGTGTGTCATATTTTTTTTTTTTCGAGAGAGGGGCTCTGTTCCCTTCTCTGTTGGCGGGGCGCTGGGGGAGCAGCTTGCTCTATTGCCTCTCGCATGGTCCCGCTGTTGGTGGGCGCTTTGAGTTGTCTTCCGGCCTCTGGTGCCATCGTGGATGGCTTCTCCCCCTTTGGGGGGTTCAGAGCTGGCGGGGTAGGCTTCTTCCCCTGCGTTTCGTCGTGTCATCTTCGTGGGTGCGTTGGACGTGATCGATCCTCCCCATCCTTCTGGGGTTCCTGTTTGCTCTTTGCAGTCATGGGTTTTTCGCATCTGCAGTTCTTCTGGACTTCTTCCGTCTGCGCCCTGGATTCTATGCCCTCCTCGGTGCCCTGTTGTCGCCTGTCCAGCTTCTGTTGGGGGCCGGGTGCCTGGATGGTGGCCCTGGACCTCCAGGTCACTTCTTGGCACATTCCTCCCCGGTTTTCTGGGTCTGGTACGGTTGGTGGTGGGGCTTCAGGCTTGCTGCTTTTGTTGCCTGCCCTATTTGGTAATGGGCACTTAGTAAAAATTTTTTTTGCATCTTTACCGGATCTTAGTGCCCTGTCTGAGTCTGAGATTCGGTGTCTGGCCTACCTCGACGACTGGCTGGTGTGGGCTCCCAGTCAGTTCGCGTGTCTGCTCGCCAGGGGTGTGGTTCCTTCCAGATCGCCGGGTTTGGTTTCCTGGTGATCGGGAGGCTTTTCCATCTGTTTCCATCCCGGGTTCGGGCCTGGGTCTTGTTTAGGGCTATTGGGCCACTCATTGTCTTTCTCTCCAGAAGTGTTACTGCGGCTGTGGTCCCGCCTTTGGCTGTACATGAGGGGGTCCTGGGTTGCTCAGTGGTTGCTTGAGCGGTTGTGCGGGAGTCTGAACTTCGCCGTGCTAGTCTACCTGCCGGGTCGGGTTTAGCTTCGGCGTCTGTTTTGGTTCCTTCGGGGACGTCCTTTCCGCTTCTCTCGCGATTGTTGGGTTTGTCCTCAGGGGCTCTTACGTCGGTTGCTGCATCACCAGCTTCCTCTTCGGGGTTTTTCGGGGTTCGGTGCCTTGGCGCCTTCCCGAGCCCTCACTCGATGTGTTCACGGATGCGTCGTCTCTCGGCTGGGGCCTTTGTGACCAGTGCTCACCAGGCAGGCCAGGGACGGTGGGGTCCGTCCTTCCATCGGGCTCACAGCACGGTTCAGGAGTTCGCAGCTGTCTGGTTCGCGCTTCGTAGGATTCGGGTCGCTCAGGATCGACCATTCGCCTCCGTTCGGACTGTTCTCCAGTGGTTCATTGCCTGAACCGCGGGGGTTCCCTTCGGTCCTTGGCTCTTTGGGGTTGGTCCCTTCGAGTGGTTCGTCTGCTGGATTCTCGGGGTTTGGCTCTCCGTGTGGTTCACGTCCGGGGAGTGTCCAACGTTCTGGCGGACGGTCTGTCTCGCTTCTTCCCCCTGTCCACGGAGTGGAGGTCGACGACGACTCGTTTCGTTGGATCTGCCAGACGTACGGTCTCCCAGATGTGGACCTCTTCGCGTCGGCGTGGTCTCGGTGTCTCCCGATATGTGACGCCCTTCTCCAACTGCGCAGCGTTCGCGGTGGATGCCTTTCGGTCAGGACTGGTTTGGAGACATTCCCAGGGTGAGTAGTCCTTTGGCCCCTTGGTGGCCGGCCCAGCCTTGGTTTCCAGTGCTTTTGACTCGGTGCCCGAACCCGGGACGTTCCCGCGGCTCCGCCTCTTTCAGCAGGTGGGTCTGATCCGGTTCGGGGCTGGTTCGACCTTCTCCTCTGCTCTTGCGTCTG
>WNGS01079336.1:0-10786 GCA_020271785.1 Procambarus virginalis | reverse complement strand
TCGAGCTCGCCCCAATGCAAAGTGCCGGTAGCACAGGCACTTAGTATAGTGTGGAGGAAGAGCTTGGACACGGGGGAGATACCAGATGCACTCAAAGTAGCAGACATAGCCCCTCTACACAAGGGAGGAGCAAAGCATTGGCAAAGAATTATAGACCAGTTGCACTAACATCGCACATAATAAAAGTATTTGAGAGAGTGATTAGGAGTCAGGTCACCAATTTCATGGAGACCAATGACCTTCACAACCCAGGCCAACATGGATTTCGAGCGGGAAGATCGTGCCTCTCACAGCTACTTGAGCACTACGATAAAGTCACTGAGGCATTAGAAGAAAAACAGAATGCTGATGTGATATACACGGACTTCGCAAAGGCTTTCGATAAATGTGACCATGGCGTGATAGCACACAAAATGAAGTCAATGGGAATAACCGGTAAAGTAGGACGCTGGATACTCAGTTTTCTGTCAAACAGGACTCAGCGAGTAACGGTCAACCATATAAAATCTAGTCCAAGTGCAGTTAAAAGCTCTGTACCTCAGGGTACAGTCCTTGCACCGCTGCTTTTCCTTATTCTCATATCAGATATAGACAAAAATACAAGTCACAGCTTCGTATCATCCTTTGCAGACGACACAAAAATCAGTATGAAAATTACCTCGGCTGAAGACATTGAAAAACTTCAAGCTGATATTAATAAAGTTTTCGACTGGGCATCAGAAAATAATATGATGTTTAACAGTGACAAATTCCAGGTACTCAGGTACGGTAAAAATGAGGACCTTAAACATAATACAGGGTACAAAACACAATCAAATGTGCCCATAGTAGGAAAACAGCATGTAAAGGATTTGGGAATAATGATGTCTGATGACCTAACGTTTAGGGAGCATAACCAAGCAAATATTGCGACAGCCAGAAAAATGATAGGATGGATTACGAGAACTTTCAAATCCAGGGATCCCATCACAATGCTTGTACTCTTCAAGTCACTTGTGCTGTCCCGTCTTGAGTACTGTTCAGTACTCACTTCCCCCTTCAGAGCAGGAGAGATTGCTGAAATAGAGGGAATACAGAGAACATATACAGCACGTATAGACGCGATAAAGCACCTAAATTATTGGGATCGTCTCAAAGCTCTCCAAATGTACTCACTAGAAAGAAGACGAGAGAGATATCAAATAATATACACCTGGAAGATACTGGAGGGCCAGGTCCCAAATCTACACAGTAAAATAACAACGTACTGGAGTGAACGATATGGAAGAAAATGCAGAATAGAACCAGTGAAGAGCAGGGGTGCCATAGGCACAATCAGAGAACACTGTATAAACATCAGAGGTCCACGGTTGTTCAACGTCCTCCCAGCAAGCATAAGAAATATTGCCGGAACAACCGTGGACATCTTCAAGAGGAAACTAGATTTATTCCTACAAGGAGTTCCGGACCAGCCGGGCTGTGGTGGGTATGTGGGCCTGCAGGCCGCTCCAAGCAACAGCCTAGTGGACCAAACTCTCACAAGTCAAGCCTGGCCTCGGGCCGGGCTTGGGGAGTAGAAGAACTCCCAGAACCCCATCAACCAGGTATCAACCAGGTAATGAGAACAAAAGCAGCACGTTCAACACCGGGCAACAAAACTCATTCCAGAACTAAGTCGGTTCTTGTACCAAGGACAGTCCAGGGCCACAGGGTTAACAACACCGTAAACCAGGCATGACAGGGCTGGCCTCATAAAACTTACAAAAAAAAATGAACAGTTTGGAGGATATTGATCCTTTTTCAATGGTCAGATGTAACACAAACAAGTAGAAATGCTTTCAGGCTCAACAAGCCACAATGTAGGACAGAGAACAGCTGCTTTTTCGCCCACGGGGTTATAAACCCATGGAATTGGCAACCCGCCGAAACTGTAAATGCAAATACTCTGCTGGATTTAAAAATCCAGCACGACAAAGTCTCCGTGGTGAAGTGGTAACACAATTGCCTCGCACTTCGCGAGCTCTTTGGCCTGGGTTCGTATCCTGGCCGGGGAGGATTTACTGGGCATCAAACTGTAGCATCTGTTCATCCCAGCAGTGAATGGGTACCTGGTTGCTAAAACGATTTGGCGGGTCGTATTCTGGGGAACATTAGGATTAAGGACTTGCCCGAAATGCTATGTGTGCTAGTGGCTTTACATAAATAAATAAATAAATAAAAATAAACAAAATCATGAAGACAAATGGAGAGGACTTTTGACAAGCTGCCAGCTTCCTATCCTCCTCGAGGCCACTAGAGAGATAGTGGCCCTCGGGTAAATTCAGCTAAATCCTGCTTGATAATTCACCCTGCAAATGATTTAAAACTCAACTGGGACTCTACTTAGCACTCTCAACGGAGATTATTGAATTACGCTGCTCTGCTCTTGTTTCCGCCCCAAATCTATATGAGCACTTGATCAATTCATGATCAATTGATGCATTGATCAATTCATGATCAATTGATGCATTGATCAATTGATCAATTGATGCATTGATCAATTGATCAATTGATGCATTGATCAATTGATCAATTGATGCATTGATCACTTCATGCTCTAATACCTACATGTTAACCAATTGAATTCATTCATCTGTTTGTTTAAAAGAGAGAACCAGTGGGCAGTCCGTCTAATTACCACAAGCTACCACAAGCTACACATGCTTTCGGAAAGCTTCCTGGCAATACGTTAGTAATGAATAAATATGATATATTTACTCATTATAATGTTGGTGCTGAACGTACAACACGAAAAAATATAATTTTAGTTTGAAAAAGTATCTTTTTACAATGAAATTAGACGAAAATAATGAGCTGGTGACGCCAAATAAAGTCGACGATCCAAGCGTCGGTTAGGTTAGGTTAGGATAGGTTAGGTTAGGTTTGGTTTGGTTAAGTTAGGTTAGGTTAGGTTAGGCTAGGTTAGGTTAGGTCAGCCTAACCTAACATATCATATTTTTTCATTACTAACGTATTACCAGGAAGCTTTGTGAAGCTTGTGGTAGCTTGTGGTAATTAGACGGACCCCCAGAGAGGAGGACTGACCCAAGAGGAGATCACAGATGGAAGCATTGGGGTTGCCAGCGCTGGATGGGTGCTTCCGCTTACTCATCCTCGCCTCTCACAAGTGCTCGCTCTGCACCTCTCCTCCTCCTCTTCCCGAACACTAGTGGTCTTGCAGATGCAGGAGTCGTGCAGATGCAAGAGTCGTGCAGCAGAGGTCGTGCACTCAGCGCTTGGGGCCGTGTTTACACTTTGAGTGTACGATATTTTCGTACACAAGAGTTCGCACTCAACCTGTTTTAAAGAAAGTGATCTTATTTATATATTTATTTATTTTATTTATTTATTTATTTATATACAAGAAGGTACATGGGTTTGTGAGAATACATAGCATAGTATTTAGAATCTTGTAAAGCCACTAGTACTCGCAGCGTTTCGGGTGGGTCCTTAATCTAACAGATAATTTTAAGTAGGTCAATTCTAGCACAATTAATAAAATGATAACAGATACATTGCAAGAAAAAAATGAGATGAGAGAGATTAGTAAGTATATTAAAGCACATTGGTATATTAAAGCTTTTGATTGATTACATTGACAACTTTGCCCGAAACGCTTTGCGTAATAGTGGCTAATTTAGGCATTGTATGTACTAGCTCTATCTATAAATCTATCCAATTTTGTAAAATCTCTTGTATGTATGTACCTTTACATTATCATTATCATTAACTTGACTGGTAATTTCCGCGCCGCTGGCCCTCGCGGGATTGGGGGTCTTCCGCCGGAACCCCAAAGTAATAAGGCTGCAGATAGCTAAGAAATATTACCATGAATTGTAATTAGTGTGAATTCAAATAATGCAACTTTCAATTACTAACTATAGATGTAACTATTAATTGTAATTGATTTAATACTTTATCATTATAATGATTATTCATTATAATTATTCTTTACTACTTTATTGTTATGCATTAGTCACTAATTATTTATCATTCACCCTAACTAGCTATTTGATACATTAAAATTATTGCTTATCATTATACTGTTTATATTATTATTATTATATAATAATAATTTATTTATTATTAATTTATATTTATTATCAATTTATTATTTATATTACAAAATAAACAAGCCCCCAATCACGGTCACAGGCGGTCACGGGGTTGGCGCTCTTGGGGGAGGTGGGTAGTCTTGCCCCACACTCTTCGTTTTTGCACGTGGTGATACAGGATATTGTGAATTTGTTCTCGATTGTTGACAGTGTCGAAGAAATGGCTGAGGCGGTATGCCTAAGTGGTAGTGAGGAGGACAGACAAGATGATAACAGACCGTTTGAAGTAGTAATGAACAGAAAGAAACGGAGAAATATAACAGACAGCGAGACAGTGAGAGTGACGATGAAATTACAAAGAGACCAAAGAATGAGACCCTACTCAGCAGGACTCAAGACAAGCCATTAATAGAAGGAAGAGGCTGTTGTTCCCTACAACATGCCAATTGAATTTCCACCAAAAGCTGGCGTGGACGGTACGTCTGGCTAAAGAATGTTTGGATTACGAACCACTCTTCAAGGAGGGTCTTCACCGGCCCTACATAACAGTTGGGACTGAACAGGCCGTGGAACGCCTCACGACGGTTGGTTTTGAAAATGTAGTGATGGTTCCCCAGAAGAAGGTATGTTGCACACAAAGATCATAGTTTTCAAGTTTCCAACTTATTTGGATCCTGACTGTCTTCTTCTTAACAATGATAATGTTGTCTGGGCAAAGAGGAACAGTGTCCGTGGTGACAAACAAAGCCAGGTTGTTGCCTTGGTAAAGGGTGAGGCGCCAGAGAAAATTTTTGTGCAAGGACTAGGCTATAGGAACGTTGCAAAATACGTTGAGGAGCCCATACTGTGCATGAAGTGCTCACGTTGGGGACATATGGCATGGAAATGCCAGTTTGACCCCAGGTGTCGGTATTGTGGGAAAAAACACGACTCGCGAGAGTGTAGAGTCAAGATTGAAAGAAGTGAAAAAATCGTACCATTTTGTTGCAACTGTCGAGGCAGCCACAATGCTGGTTCCTCTCTATGCCCCATGAAGCCTCATCTGAAAGAGACTAGGACGGGTCCTACAAGCAGGATAGATGTGTCCTCGCAGCAAGGAAAGATTGTGCAAGAGGAACATGGAGGAAACAGCTGGAAGCCAACGACAGCCCCTATGATCAATGTGTGGGAGAAAGGGACGGAGAAAATAAAGGCGAGCCTAGGGAAAGTAAATCAGGCAGTGGAAAAACTGAAACCTTGTGAGGACAAGGTTCAGGACAATATGGTCACCTCTGAGGTTGGTAATCAAATTTTGGAGTATCTAAAAAAACTAGATAAGAGGATTGAGGCATTGGAAAAATTGGCTATGGAAGGTAGACGGGGTGAAGATGGTGGTGAAACAGGACGTGTAATTGAAAGTAAAACAGGACGTGAAATGGAAAGTGAAAAGTGCGTAGAAGAAAGTAATGATGTGCATGACGTAACGATGATAGAGGATAGTCAGGAGAATACACTTTCTAGTAGTGTTAGCGGTGTTCAACCTCCTGTTGTGACAAATGTTGAAAGAAAGGTTAAAGTAAAACGGTATACAGAAATAACAAAGAAAATAGATATGAATAATATTACCTTCGATGTTAGTAGTAGTTGTGCAAGTGAGGAGAAAGAAAAAATGTTACGGTGTTGGAAGGAAGTTTCTAAGGTACTCTCGTATCTAATGGAATGTGACGGGCAGGGCAAAGGTAGTTTTATTATTAATCATGGATGAAAGTAAATTGAGAATATTATCTTGGAACGTTAATGGATTAAAAACTAGAGCGGTGGATGTACACTATTATACTCTTAGAGAGGATATTGACATAGTAGCACTCCAGGAAACTGGGGATAGGGATGGTAGCATTCTGAGGCTAAATGGCTATAGAGGTTTTCACTTATATGCTGATGGAGGAACTAGGGGGGTCTCATGTTATGTCAAAAGTACCATACCTGTCGAGATAACTGGAATCCCTCAGAGATATAGAGGTATTGAAAGTATTTGCTTGCGGATACAATTAAAGGACCGAGAGTTAAATTTCATTAATCTATACATCTCTGATAGCTCCCTTGATTTAAGATACTTGCCAGATTCCTTCTTTTCTGAAGATACACTTGTGGTAGGGGATTTTAATGCCAGACATCCAGCTTTAGGATCAAGGGGTAAAGCAAATAGGAATGGTTGCAGATGGTACCAGTTTTTGCAGGAACATGAAGATGTTCAGCTGCTGGGCGAGCCCTATCCTACTCATTTGAGGGGAGGGAGATTAGATTATGCTTGTTTGATAAATGCTGAGGGCATAGAGGGGAATTGTCTTACTGTGGATGAAATGCTAAGTGATCATTTTGCATTACAAATACAGCTTAAACTAGATAAAAAGCATGCCTGCCTTCAGAGGAAAAGGTTAAAGTTTAATGAGGGAGAATTAAGGGGTCTTGTTGGCCATATTAAGTCTTGGTATGATACTTATAAGCCAGTTTCGGCAGAAGCATTTTATGAAGATTTAATTAAGGAGGTAGATGTATTTAATGCAACATTGAACCGGAAAACATCTAGTATAAAAAAGCATCCCCCAGAAAAGAAAATTATACACATGACGAGATGCTTAAGGGGTGGACATTAACAATGAGGAGAGCTCACAGGAATTGGAATAGGAATGGTAGGACTGAGGAAGGGAAGAATGCTTTACTGGCAGTTGCTAGGCTGTGTGGGGAGAAGAGAAAGGAAATTAGGAGCAAGTATTGGCAGGAGTTTGCAGAGAAAGTTGGGAGTAACAGAAACTTGAAAGAAATCTGGCAAGACGTAAATAAAATAAGGGGTAAAAAGCATAATTTTGTTGCACATCCTGACCCGCAGGAATTGCAAATGGTCTCGTAAATAAAGGGCGGAAGCTGCCAAACTTAGTTCATTACCCGCTGTACGAGAGAGTCATTAGATTCTTGGAAAGATCTAAGAAGAATGGATTTTATACTTACAGCAGGTAACAGTGGTGATGTCACTTGCACAGGTATTACCAGAGAAGAACTAATAACGGCGATTAAAGTTGGGAAATCTACTGCCCCTGGGGAGGATGGAGTAACTTATGAAATACTTAATGAACTTGCCATTATGACGAAAAGCCCACTTTTAGATCTCTTTAATATTAGTTATAAAGAGGGCAGTATTCCCAGTAAATGGAAAAAAGCTATGATCATCCCTATCCCTAAAGCCAATGGAGAGTACAGACCTGTGTCTTTAACCTCGTGTTTTTGTAAAATGATGGAGAGGATCATTTTAAATAGACTTTTATATATAATAGGTGATCAGCTGTCTAGTAATTTGTTCGGGTTCTCAAAGGAAAAAGTACCTCTGATTGTATTATTAAATGTCTAGCTAATGAAAATGATTATTATAGAATTTTTATTGATTTACAAGGAGCTTTTGATAAAGCCAACAAAGAGGTTATTTTTATATGAATTAGCTGGTCTTGGTGTTAAAGGGAGATTATTGCGCTGGATAGGGGATTATCTTTACGAAAGGAAGGCTCAGGTGTGGTATCAAGGTTGTATGTCAGGTGTGAGGTCTTTTGAACTCGGCACACCTCAGGGAGGAGTGTTGAGTCCCACCCTGTTTAATGTACTAATGAATAAGATAGCATCTGAGAGATACTCAAATGGGGTAACTCCGATCATATATGCCGATGATATTTTGTTTCAGGGCAAAGATATTTCAAAGGTTCAAACAGTGTTGGACAATTTCGGATACCTGTGTCACCATATGGGACGGTGGTTAATGAAAACAAAACTAAGTTTGAATGTAGAAGTCGGAGGCCCATTATATTGAAAATAAACGGTAAAAATATAGAGTTAATATATATAATATTTAGGCATATATGTTGGATATAAATATATGGAGGCTAAGTGTTGTCTGAAAGCAGAATTTGTTAGTATTCTGATTGCAGATTTTGCTGGGTGATGATGGACTGAAGTGGGTTGCAGTGGTTGAACCCAGTACAGATACCATAATTAAGATAGGGATAGATTAGTGCATAAATAGAGAGATGAGAGCAGAGTTAAGTACATAATATCTGATTTTGGAGAGTATCCAATGTTTTAGAGACTTTCTTAGTTATGTGTTGATGGGGTGCTGAAGTTGAGTCTTATCTAGGAATAGGCCAAGAAACTTCCATCATTTTTATTACATGTTTACATTGTCTATCTGAAGCGAATTGCAATTGTAGATTTGCTTCCAAATAGGATGTAGTAGGTCTTTTCTATGTTAAATGTTAGTTTGTTGGTTGACATCCATACGTGAACTTTTTTCAGTTCATTATAACAACATTATTTAGTGTATGTGGGATGGGGTTAGAGTAGATGAGGGTAGTATCATCAGCAAACATATAGGTTTCAGAATGTTAGAGACATATAGGAGATCATTGATGTATATAAGAAATAGGAGAGGTCCCATTAAGATGCTGCCCTGTGGCACTCCAACGGTTATTGGTAGAGTGGGAGAGGTTATATTATTGATGGCTATACATTGGTGTCTATCACTAAGATCTATCTATGGGGCGAAAAAAAACTGTCAATTAATGCACAACTATATTCTACCCACTTCAAGACTCCGCTCCAATATAGAAGCATCAAGAAATATGGGCCAATAGGCCCTTTGCAGTTACTTCCTCTTACCTTCAATTTACCCAATTAATACCATTGTTTCATGTTCTGTCCTGTGTTGAAAGTTTTGTTCACCTCATCCAAAACTGGTGTAACATATCACCTCACCCAAAATGCGGGTATAAAATGAAAGCTGTTTTAGTGAAGTAAGAACTCTGTTAGTGTTTGCAGGTATAGTTGTGTGTGTGTAAACTAAGTCTTTGAAAATGTAATAAGTATTATGAAACGCGTTCAAGTGCCGCGTCAGACTAGAAATAAAAATGAATTTTGGAGATTTGATATTTCAATTACCATCAACAGTGAAAAGAAACATAAGAAATATTGAGAAAATTCGTGTTAGAATTATTAATCTTACTTTTTCTGTCATATTAATAATATATGTCTACGGAAAGACTGCTACCCAAAATATACTAATATATATATATTATATATATATCTATATAGTAATATATATAGATTATAGATCTATAGATATATATATATATAATTATATATATATTATATATATATATATTATATATATTTATATATATATATTAGAATATATATATCTATTATATATATATATATATAAATTTTATAATATAATATTTATTAATATAATATTATATTGCTCGCTCACAGCAGTAGCAGCCCCTCATGCAGGGGATTTCTGTTAGCAACCCCAATGTCGGCAACTGGCACGCGTCTCACACCACACGCCCTCCGAATTGCTGTGGCCCTCGCCTTGCTGCCCCATCCACACAGATATAGGTGTATTTGCGGCGAGGTGTGCTGACAGGACGGCCACCATGGCCTACTCTGCCAAAGCACGGGAGGATGGCACTCGAGGCACAGTGAAGTTAACGACATCATCAAGAGGAGCCCTCACCACAGCTGGATGCCCAGCCGAGAGAGAGCCTCGTTACCTAACGCCCCGTAACTCTGATGCTCTTATTGGTCGCCCGGATGGTATCACAGTGAACCCCTGGAAGAATGGCAAGCAGTGGTATGGGACTACACGTGCGTATCAACCCTGGCTAACACCTACATTGACCTCAGTGTTGCACAACCAGGTGGCGCTGCCACCCACAGGGAAGCAGCCAAATCCCGTAAGTATAGAGACTTGATCACCACTACAATTTTGTCCCCATTGCTTTGAGACACTCGGCGCCTGGGGTAAAAGTGCTACCAGTTTTTTGAAGGAACTGGGTTCTAGGCTCATTGAAAAAACAAGGGACCCTAGAGCTGCCAGCTTTCTTTTCCAGCGCCTCAGCGTGGCGATACAGAGGGGAAATGCGCACTGCATCCAGGGTTCCTGCCCGCCATCTGAGGAGCTGGAGGAACTCGACAACCTATGATAACCATCTTTGTAACCTATATGTAACTCCTTTTTGTAACCAAGTTCAAATAAAGCAAATATATATGTGTTATATATATATATATATATATAATATATATATATATATATACAGTATATACAATCATTTACACAAATTCATATACATATCAATGATCTTATATCACAAATGTTTCAACAAGAGGCTCACAAGTCACTATAAAAGGCACTTTATATAGTGGAGGTGAATTAAAAAAAAATTGTTATTGTAATTTTCCCTGTAGTCATAGTCAAATAGTGTCACACATGACAACAGATCAGCTGGTAGATTTTAAATGCTCTGATAGTGCTATATATAGAGACCTCTACAAGAAAGTTAAATACACTACTTCACAACTCCACCACCATGAGTCATGGTCTGTTATCTTCCACCACTATGAGGCATGATCTGTTATCTCTCCACCACTATGAGGCATGATCTGTTATCCACCACTATGAGTCATGATCTGTTATTTCTCCACCACTATAAGGCATGATCTGTTATCTCTCCACCACTATGAGGCATGATCTGTTATCTCTCCACCACTGAGTCATGGTCTGTATCTCCACCACCATGAGTCATGATCTGGTTATAAAAAATGTGGAACTGTACTATGGGGAATCTAGTGTATTATGGAGCAGGGTCAGCAGTTAGAATCAAGGTGTAACTGGGTAGTGACACAATTAGGCC
>WNGS01079325.1:0-11559 GCA_020271785.1 Procambarus virginalis | reverse complement strand
TTTTTACACTTGTCTAGAGTTGAAACATATATTACAACCTAGCAAGTACATATTTTTATGCAGTATTCATGACAACCCGAGTTGTGTTGTCAACCTGATATTCATACATATAATTATAGGTATAATTTAACTATAATCATTTCACCTTTGAGTGTTAACCTGTGTCTCTGTACCAACCAAGAGTGATAAAGAAGGGCTAACTTGCGGAATACCAGCATTGATACAGGCTTACCACTCAAATTATAGCGTGTATGATTATACAGTAGTATATATTTTAAATGATAAACAGCTCTAGTTCGGAAACTAGTTGCTTTATTAATTCAAGTGCCAAATAGTTAAAAGTCCATACGACTAGCGAGTACTTTCAAGATGTCTACACTCCAAAATGTAAAATTAACCCTTAGGGCCTTAAAGGGGCATCTCACAAGGCAGATTAACAAATGTGAAGACATGAGTAATCAAACTCCAGTTAATTATGCAGCACTGGAAAACTATCTTAAGCTTACACGGAACAAATATGACCGTGTGTTGCAACAAATGAAACAGTATCAAGATTTACTGAACAATTCTAGTATTGATGAAGATACGATGAACAACATTCTCCAAGAACACTCTGATTATGAAGATGCAACGTTTGAACTAATTCAACGTTATGAAGATTTGATAGACGCCCATAAGGCCAATATAAATGTTGCAGCTACAACTACCCAGAATCAGACAGCACCAGAAGTCAAATTACCATCACTCAGTCTTCCAACTTTTTCTGGAACAGAGGACGAGAATTGGGACAATTTCTGGAGCAAATTTGTCGATTCTGTGGATTCTAATGTCAATGTACCAAAGACGACAAAGTTTACGTATTTACAGAGTGTCTTGAAGGATGAAGCCTTTCAGGTAGTCTGTAATCTGAATCACACAGATGACGATTATGACAATGCTGTACAACTACTCAAGGACAACTATGCAAAGCCTGAAAGGACTATCAGAATTTTAACCCAGAAGCTGTTAGATATTAAACATCCAAATAATACAGCAGTCTCACTCCAAGCCTTTAGATTGGAGCTTGAGTCTTTGCTTAAGGCACTTAAAAATAAAGTAAACTTGGATGAATCAGACTGGATAATCCAAGTCCATATGACTCGCAAATTACCCAGGGACATCCTGGATAAGTTGTTTGTGTTGTATGGAAAGTCATATCTGACAGTAACAGAGATTACAAAGGGGTTACAAACCATCATAGAACGAGAAAGAGTTATCCCAGATGAAAAAGCGACATCTAAACCTTCGTCTACTACTAATAGTAAACAACAGAGTACAAACAGTACTCCAAACAAATCTAAAACAACTTCTCCCTCCCCAAAGTGGAGACAAGGCAGTGTGGGCACATACGCAGTTGGTACCTCCAAACCTACAGGTAACGCGTCACCCAAATCGGTGACTCCTCAAGATACTGTTAACGTCTGGAGACCATGTCTGTTCTGTGAACAATCACATTCCATGTACAATTGCAGACGATACCCCGATCGTGCAACACGCATAAAACGACTCAAGGAGTTACATAGATGTACCAAGTGTATAAGGGAACATCATCCCGACAGCTGCACATCAACAATACGCACCTGTTATAGGTGCCATAAGGGTCAACACCATACAGCACTTTGTGGGGATTCAAGTACAAAGTCTGCCAAACCACAGGAGGAGGAAGGAACTAACACCTCAGTACAGCTTTGTACTGTGCTACCTGACATAAGTGTTTTCTCAACAAGGTCTAAACATAAATCAGCTCTACCTACTGCACGATTGATCATTAGAAATGGAGAGAACAAAGCCACCGTACGTGGATTATTTGATCAAGGGTCCCAATTGACCTTTATATCCAAAGAGTTGGTAGATACCCTGAAACTTACACCTGTAGAGGAGACACGAATAAACATAGCAGGATTCCTGACTGACTCAGGAGCCCGAGTTTTCAAGGTAGTACAACCCAAAGTACGATTAGGAGGTTACGAACAAAATGTACAAGCTCTAGTAGTAGATAGATTCCCAACAGATCTATATGTATATGGTCTGGGGACAACAGCCAAATTCCTAGAAAAAAGGGGAATTCATTTGGCTGATAAAATCACAACAGATAACCTTTCCAATATTGGAATCCTTATGGGATCAGATGTCTACCATAAGTTTATCAAAGGAAAGGAATACAAACACGGTATGAACGTGTTACCATCTGCAGGTGGCTATTTGCTAACAGGCCCTGTATTACGGCTAAACCAACCCGCACCTGTAGAACACCAACATGCCAACCCAGTAATGGTTGCATGACTAGGAGACCAGTCTCCACTGCAACTCAGAGACATGTCCGAGGAAGAGCTTGATCCCCCTGTACACAAGTTATGGGACCTGGCAACTCTCGGCATTGTCCCTGAACAACCTAGCCCAGATGATGACTGGACTTACAAACAATACCTGGACTCAGTTATATACAGAGATAATCAATACTGGGTCAGGTTACCATGGAAGCTGAATCACCCTCAGCTACCCGTCAACCATTTTATGGCACAAAACCAATTGAGATCACAGGTGTTGCGCTTACAAAGACAACCTGAGAACTTGAAGTTGTACCATGAAATAATACAGAAGCAACTCGATGACAAATTTATCGAAGTTGTTACAAATGATAACCCAAAGGAAGGTCACTACTTACCACATCATTGTGTACAGAAGAATTCTGCAACTACCCCATTACGGATAGTATTTAATTGCAGTGCTAAAATGAGGCCGAGTAGTGTTTCGTTAAACGACTGTCTTCAAACTGGCCCTAGCCTAACACAAAGGCTTTACGACGTGCTGTTAAAGTTCCGTATTGGGACTTATGCATATACGGCCGACATCAGCAAGGCATTCCTTAGGGTAGGTCTTCAAGAAGAAGACCGGAACTACACAAAGTTCCTATGGATTAAGGATCCTAACGATCCGAACAGTGAATTAATCACTTACCGGTTTGCCTCTGTCCTTTTTGGCGCCACGTCATCTCCTTTTCTGCTCCAAGCTACCTTGGATACGCACTTGAAGAAGTCCAATAGCCCAAACAAGACAGAAATTAGCAAAAACCTGTATGTGGATAATTTTCAAGGTACAACCAACAGTGAAAGTAAACTGTTGGACATATACCATGAGGCCAATCGAGAATTAATGGGAGCCAATATGCCTCTCCAATCTTGGGTCTCTAACAATGAAAAATTAAATCAACTGATCTCAACTGAATTTCCCGATTACCAGGTACCCGAGATGACAAAGGTACTAGGTGTCGAATGGAACACGACAACAGATCAGTTGACAATCAAGTCAGTGGAGCCTGATACCACTAACTTAACAATGAGAAAATTACTATCACAAGTCAGCAAACCCTTCGACCCATTAGGACTATTAAGCCCAGTACTGATTAATGGGAAGTTGATAATACAGGAATGTTGGCAACAAAAGATAGGCTGGGATGATCTTCTAACACCTGCCCTACAAGAAAAATGGCAAGGTTTAGTAAAAGATTTAAGTACCCTAGAGTCTGTCAAGTTCCCCAGGAACACAGTAGTAAATGAAAAAGAACCAATTAAGCTACATGTATTCTGTGATGCCTCAGGAAAGGCTTATGGAACAGTAGCTTACCTGGTCACAAATGGGCAAGCCAATTTGCTCACATCAAAGGCCAGAGTGGCACCTTTAAAGAAAAGATCACTGCCACAACTGGAATTAACAGCCTTACTGTTAGGAGTAAGATTGGCTCATTATTTGATCAAGGCCTTACGCCACATCCACTTTAAAGAAACAGTAGTTTGGTCAGATAATGAGGCAGTACTACAGTGGGTTAAGAACAATAACAGTAAGAATCCTTACGTGAGTAACCGCGTTAAGGAAATACGAGAGTTGTCAGCAGGGTATAAACTAAGATATGTACCCACAAAAGAGAATCCAGCTGACTATCTCTCCCGAGGACTGACTTTACGGCAATTAACAAAGGCAGAGATGTGGTTCAATGGACCTCAGTGGCTAATCAGCGACCAGTGGCCTGAACAAAAGCCACAAGTCATTGTGACCAATGTTACTGTTCCCACTGAGAACCCAGAACCACCTCGGACTTTGGTAATTGATCCTACTCGGTACTCTGAACTGAACAAACTTATAGGTGTCACCCAAGTAGTGTTTGATTTTCTAAAGAAAATAGGAATCAAGCATAAATTCCCTAATGCCCTAAGGTATTGGGTCAAAAGAGCTCAGATCGACACATTCGGGACAGAATTTGACAATGTTCCAAAGAAGCTACAACGTGATCTGGGTCTCTGGTTAGACACTGACAATTATAACATAATCAGATGCGGAGGCCGCTTACAGCACGCTGACATAGATTTGGAAGCAAAAAATCCAATATTGCTCCCTCGTCACCACATAGTAAGCAAACTAATTGTGTTACATATACACAAATACTGCACTCTGCATGGTGGGGTATTAGATACTCTCACAGACTTAAGACAACAGTACTGGCTACCCCAAGGTAGACAGACAGTAAAATCAATAATCAAATCCTGTGTTGTTTGCCGGAGATACGATGCCAGAGTGTGTCCATATCCTGGCCCACCTCCACTTCCGAAGGAACGAGTCGTACATATTCGTCCCTTTGAGACTACAGGAGTAGATTTCACAGGAGCACTAACACTTACAGGCACTAAAGACAAGAAACCAGTAAAAGCTTACATTGTCTTTTTACTTGTGCCACAACAAGGGCAGTCCATCTAGAAGTGACTCCCGATATGAGTGCCGAAGCATTCTTACAGGCTTTCCGCAGGTTTGCTTCACGTAGATCCTGTCCTAAGTTAATGATCTCAGACAATGGGTCCAACTTAGTGGCAGGAGAAGCATGTCTGAGGAAAATCTGGACACATCCAAAGGTACGCACAGCCCTAAATCAACGGCAGTGCCATTGGAAATTCATACCTCCCAGAGCACCATGGCACGGAGGCTTCTATGAACGCATGGTTGGTACGGTAAAACGTTCTCTACGGAAAACCCTACACCGCCAAAAGATTGACCTGCAGGAGCTTCAAACAGTAGTCATAGAGATAGAAGCACGAGTCAATAACCGACCACTTACCTACCTCTCTGATGATGTTTTGCAGCGTGAACCATTAAGTCCAGCTCATTTGATGTATGGTAGACCTCTCAAAACACTTGTGTCCCTTACGGACGAGGAACCAGAGGATCCTTCATATGTCAAAGAGAGTGATTTGGTTCAACGTTTCAAACATCTATCAAGGGTGATAAGTCGGTGGAATGACGTATGGACTCGAGAATACCTTACAGCTCTGAGAGAGTATCATTACGGGGCAAACAACCCCTACAACAGAATTAACTTGAACCCTGGTGACATAGTTCTGGTGGATAGTGATGGACCACGCTCAGAGTGGCCTTTAGGTCAAATAGTCTCTGTTCATCCAGACAGCCAGGGCATCTTGAGAATAGTGAAAGTAAAATGCCGAGGCAACACTACTCTCAAAACTTTAGAGAAATTAGTTCCTTTAGAACTGGCCAGGAACGAAGACGTACAGCGACTTCCAGCACCCGATACGCCAGTACGGGACATACGTCCCCAAAGGACTGCAGCTCAACAATGTAAACTCAAATTAAAGCAGCATTATAATTCTGAAGGAGAAGAATAAAGTGATCGCAGTCCTTACCGGGACTTCGACCCGTGTTCTTCCCCCCCGGAATTATGTCGGGAAACCGACACACTCATACACAAATAGTATAGTCTTCCCTTAACAGTATCCTCTTAAAATTAGAGAATGGGAGACTCCGTGACGTCATCGACGTCGCCGCAGTATTTACATTATTAAACCACTGTTCATACAACAGTTTAATGTCTAAATTGAATAAAAAAGTGTTCAATAAGACTGAATATAATTATTAACACCAAAATATAGCTTGATTCCCTTGTTAACGTAAATTTAACTTAGAAGTAGAAAAAATATTGGAACAAGGGAGGCAGAGCGTCTCTTACAGACGCCACGCTCACAAAACAATAACAATGGAGCTCGCTGTGTGTTGTGATAATGGCCACAGGATAGACCTACTCTGCCTTAAGAAACTGCCACAGCAACATCACTACTACAAATGAGAGCACTCCAGTATCCGTCTTACCAAGTATTTGTTTATTATTCTAGTGCACTTTTTAATATCAAATTTAAGACGGTTACAATATATGAACAACACCAACACCATGTACGTGTACCCCATTTTTACAGCCCTCACATACCATGTTATACCTGTATTGATATGTTTAGGGAAATGTACTAACTCCTTGCATCCCAAACAGGTAAATTGTGACTTGGAACAGCAAGTAGCTGAGCAGTAGAACTACACATGTACCTAGCTGTTGCCAGCCTTGAAGGCCTCCACAGCCGCCATTGGCACCATGAGGCACAGGGCCACACCCACATAGATGCTACCATGACACAGCCTTAGTGGGCCCTTACTACAGGCTCAGATAAGGCCATTCTAGTTATTGTAGTAGTAGTATTCATAACTAGTAATAATTGTTGAAATAATAGTAGATTAGACCACCATATGTGGTATGATAAAATAATATAATTAAACTTAGGTAAACAATTTGTAGTTTAAGAAGGAGCCATTACAAAGTGGTTTAAGCTACAAATTGTCCCCCCCAATTTGTGTGAGATTAATTTCAGGCAGTTTTAACAAGTACATACAGTCCACTCAATTTCTTACCTACTAAGAAAAAATAAGATAAACTTTAATTTACTGAAGTCAATTAAAAGAAGATATACTGCCTGGAGTTTTTACCACAACATATATCACTGGTGTCCAGTCACACATCACTGGTACCAGTCACACATATCACTGGTACCAGTCACACATATCACTGGTACCAGTCACATATATCACTGGTGTCCAGTCACATATATCACTGGTACCAGTCACACATATCACTGGTGTCCAGTCACACATATCACTGGTACCAGTCACATATATCACTGGTACCAGTCACATATATCACTGGTACCAGTCACACATATCACTGGTACCAGTCACATATATCACTGGTACCAGTCACACATATCACTGGTACCAGTCACATATATCACTGGTGTCCAGTCACACATATCACTGGTACCAGTCAAACATATCACTGGTACCAGTCACATATATCACTGGTACCAGTCACACATATCACTGGTACCAGTCACATATATCACTGGTACCAGTCACACATATCACTGGTATCAGTCACACATATCATTGGTACCAGTCACATATATCACTGGTGTCCAGTCACACATATCACTGGTACCAGTCACACATATCACTGGTACCAGTCACATATATCACTGGTACCAGTCACATATATCACTGGTACCAGTCACATATATCACTGGTGTCCAGTCACACATATCACTGGTGTCCAGTCACACATATCACTGGTACCAGTCACATATATCACTGGTACCAGTCACACATATCACTGGTGTCCAGTCACACATATCACTGGTACCAGTCACACATATCACTGGTACCAGTCACACATGTCACTGGTACCAGTCACACATATCACTGGTACCAGTCACACATATCACTGGTGTCCAGTCACACATATCACTGGTACCAGTCACACATATCACTGGTGTCCAGTCACACATATCACTGGTACCAGTCACACATATCACTGTTGTCCAATCACACATATCACTGGTACCAGTCACATATATCACTGGTGTCCAGTCACACATATCACTGGTGTCCAGTCACATATATCACTGGTACCAGTCACATATGTCACTGGTATCAGTCACATATATCACTGGTACCAGTCACATATATCACTGGTACCAGTCACATATATCACTGGTACCAGTCACACATATCACTGGTGTCCAGTCACACATATCACTGGTGTCCAGTCACACATATCACTGGTGTCCAGTCACACATATCACTGGTGTCCAGTCACACATATCACTGGTGTCCAGTCACACATATCACTGGTACCAGTCACACATATCACTGGTACCAGTCACATATATCACTGGTACCAGTCACATATATCACTGGTACCAGTCACACACATCACTGGTACCAGTCACACATATCACTGGTACCAGTCACACATATCACTGGTATCAGTCACACATATCACTGGTGTCCAGTCACACATATCACTGGTGTCCAGTCACACATATCACTGGTGTCCAGTCACATATATCACTGGTACCAGTCACACATATCACTGGTACCAGTCACATATATCACTGGTACCAGTCACATATATCACTGGTACCAGTCACATATATCACTGGTACCAGTCACATATATCACTGGTACCAGTCACACATATCACTGGTACCAGTCACACATATCACTGGTACCAGTCACACATATCACTGGTACCAGTCACACATATCACTTGTACCAGTCACATATATCACTGGTACCAGTCACATATATCACTGGTACCAGTCACATATATCACTGGTACCAGTCACATATATCACTGGTACCAGTCACATATATCACTGGTACCAGTCACATATATCACTGGTACCAGTCACATATATCACTGGTATCAGTCACATATATCACTGGTACCAGTCACATATATCACTGGTACCAGTCACACATATCACTGGTACCAGTCACACATATCACTGGTACCAGTCACATATATCACTGGTACCAGTCACACATATCACTGGTACCAGTCACATATATCACTGGTGTCCAGTCACATATATCACTGGTACCAGTCACACATATCACTGGTATCAGTCACACATATCACTGGTACCAGTCACATATATCACTGGTACCAGTCACATATATCACTGGTACCAGTCACATATATCACTGGTATCAGTCACATATATCACTGGTACCAGTCACATATATCACTGGTACCAGTCACACATATCACTGGTACCAGTCACACATATCACTGGTACCAGTCACATATATCACTGGTACCAGTCACACATATCACTGGTACCAGTCACATATATCACTGGTGTCCAGTCACATATATCACTGGTACCAGTCACACATATCACTGGTATCAGTCACACATATCACTGGTACCAGTCACATATATCACTGGTACCAGTCACATATATCACTGGTACCAGTCACACATATCACTGGTACCAGTCACACATATCACTGGTACCAGTCACACATATCACTGGTACCAGTCACATATATCACTGGTACCAGTCACACATATCACTGGTACCAGTCACACATATCACTGGTACCAGTCACACATATCACTGGTACCAGTCACACATATCACTGGTACCAGTCACATATATCACTGGTACCATTCACACATATCACTGGTACCAGTCACATATATCACTGGTACCAGTCACATATATCACTGGTACCAGTCACACATATCACTGGTACCAGTCACATATATCACTGGTACCAGTCACACATATCACTGGTACCAGTCACACATATCACTGGTACCAGTCACACATATCACTGGTACCAGTCACACATATCACTGGTACCAGTCACACATATCACTGATACCAGTCACATATATCACTGGTACCAGTCACATATATCACTGGTACCAGTCACACATATCACTGGTACCAGTCACACATATCACTGGTACCAGTCACACATATCACTGGTACCAGTCACACATATCACTTGTACCAGTCACACATATCACTGGTACCAGTCACATATATCACTGGTACCAGTCACACATATCACTGGTACCAGTCACACATATCACTGGTACCAGTCACACATATCACTGGTACCAGTCACACATATCACTGGTACCAGTCACATATATCACTGGTACCAGTCACATATATCACTGGTACCAGTCACACATATCACTGGTACCAGTCACACATATCACTGGTACCAGTCACACATATCACTGGTACCAGTCACACATATCACTTGTACCAGTCACATATATCACTGGTACCAGTCACATATATCACTGGTACCAGTCACATATATCACTGGTACCAGTCACATATATCACTGGTACCAGTCACATATATCACTGGTACCAGTCACATATATCACTGGTACCAGTCACATATATCACTGGTATCAGTCACATATATCACTGGTACCAGTCACATATATCACTGGTACCAGTCACACATATCACTGGTACCAGTCACACATATCACTGGTACCAGTCACATATATCACTGGTACCAGTCACACATATCACTGGTACCAGTCACATATATCACTGGTGTCCAGTCACATATATCACTGGTACCAGTCACACATATCACTGGTATCAGTCACACATATCACTGGTACCAGTCACATATATCACTGGTACCAGTCACATATATCACTGGTACCAGTCACACATATCACTGGTACCAGTCACACATATCACTGGTACCAGTCACACATATCACTGGTACCAGTCACATATATCACTGGTACCAGTCACACATATCACTGGTACCAGTCACACATATCACTGGTACCAGTCACACATATCACTGGTACCAGTCACACATATCACTGGTACCAGTCACATATATCACTGGTACCAGTCACACGTATCACTGGTACCAGTCACACGTATCACTGGTACCAGTCACACATATCACTGGTACCAGTCACAAATATCACTGGTACCAGTCACACATATCACTGGTACCAGTCACAC
The DNA here is from genome assembly GCA_020271785.1 of Procambarus virginalis. Lineage (NCBI taxonomy): Eukaryota > Metazoa > Arthropoda > Malacostraca > Decapoda > Cambaridae > Procambarus > Procambarus virginalis. The sequence goes on along the minus strand of WNGS01079325.1, from coordinate 827 downwards.
ATATCACTGGTACCAGTCACATATATCACTGGTGTCCAGTCACACATATCACTGGTACCAGTCACACATATCACTGGTACCAGTCACATATATCACTGGTACCAGTCACACATATCACTGGTATCAGTCACACATATCACTGGTACCAGTCACATATATCACTGGTGTCCAGTCACACATATCACTGGTACCAGTCACACATATCACTGGTACCAGTCACATATATCACTGGTACCAGTCACATATATCACTGGTGTCCAGTCACACACATATCACTGGTGTCCAGTCACACATATCACTGGTACCAGTCACATATATCACTGGTACCAGTCACACATATCACTGGTGTCCAGTCACACATATCACTGGTACCAGTCACATATATCACTGGTACCAGTCACATATATCACTGGTATCAGTCACATATATCACTGGTATCAGCCACATATATCACTGGTACCAGTCACATATATCACTGGTATCAGTCACATATATCACTGGTGTCCAGTCACATATATCACTGGTACCAGTCACATATATCACTGGTGTCCAGTCACATATATCACTGGTATCAGTCACATATATCACTGGTATCAGCCACATATATCACTGGTACCAGTCACATATATCACTGGTATCAGTCACATATATCACTGGTGTCCAGTCACATATATCACTGGTACCAGTCACATATATCACTGGTGTCCAGTCACATATATCACTGGTATCAGTCACATATATCACTGGTACCAGTCACATATATCACTGGTGTCCAGTCACACATATCACTGGTACCAGTCACATATATCACTGGTACCAGTCACATA
>WNGS01079313.1:0-13062 GCA_020271785.1 Procambarus virginalis | reverse complement strand
GTGTATTTGTAGTATGTGCAATGTTGCATATGTATACAGGGCTGCAGCTGTACATGGTAAAACTACACAGCTCCACATGCTAGAACATATTTGAGTAAAATGGAAAATATCCGAGACAAAGTGACTACAGCCAACCGTGTATAATGACGAAGCTATGCAAAATTAAGTAAAAATTATGCATAAAACTATTACGTATTAAAATATTTAGATGAGTAGACGTCTTGCACTTCATCTGCAAGACGGAGGTATTAAGCAACATCATTCTCAACATCACAATACCATCCAGATGAATTCGACTTGGAGCGTACAACTGTTTGATGGCCTCCATTGACTCAGAGGGAAGATGTAAGAGCTGGCGGACAGGTAGATGCCGGAGTGAGGCAACACTTACCCAACTCTATCCTTCGGCGCTCCCTACGATTAAGGTGGTCAGGTCAATCGTACAGTGAGGTGGACCCACACATAAATGTATAGATTTACCAGATCAATATGGTAATCTGGTAATCTTTATGATAATCTTTAATATGGTAATCTTTATCAATCTGGTATATCTAGACATTTATAAGCTACATTTATAAGAAGGTACATTTATCTTCCTGTATCCTACACCACCTTCCTTATCCCTCACAACCTTCCTTATCCTTCACCACCTTCCTTATCCTTCACCACCTTCCTTATCCTTCACCACCTTCCTTATCCCCACCACCTTCCTTATCCTTCACCACCTTCCTTATCCTTCACCACCTTCCTTATCCTTCACCACCTTCCTTATCCCTCACCACCTTCCTTATCCCTCACCACCTTCCTTATCCCTCACCACCTTCCTTATCCCTCACCACCTTCCTTATCCTCACCACCTTCCTTATCCTCACCACCTTCCTTATCCCTCACACCTTCCTTATCCCTCACCACCTTCTTATCCCTCACCACCTTCCTTATCCACCACCTTCCTTATCCTTCACCACCTTCCTTATCCTTCACCACCTTCCTTATCCTCACCACCTTCCTTATCCTTCACCACCTTATCCTCCTCCCCACATCAATATTCACTAACTACCAGCCTTAATAAGATTCATCTAGCATATTAAATGTTAATTTCTCATATGCATGAGAGACCTGCGTCTCTCTCTCTCTCTCTCTCTCTCTCTCTCTCTCTCTCTCTCTCTCTCTCTCTCTCTCACCCTCTCTTTATCCTAACATGTAATATGTTACATAAATTTTAGTGAGGATGGAATTTTTATATATAGCGATTTTGGAAATTAGTGTAATTTGCCATTTCATGGAAAGTGGGAACATGGGCCAAGCCCATGTTGTGCCCGTAACCCAGACCATTCTCCCTTCATAGTTTCGTCAGGCTAGCCACACGTGTACACACACACACACACACACACACACACACACACACACACACACACACACAACGGCCATACCACGTTGAGAACACGCTTCTCGTCCGATCAGCGAAGTTAAGCAACGTTGGGTTTGGTTAGTACTTGGATGGGTGACCGCCTGGGAACACCAAATGCTGTGGCAATAATGTTTTTTTTTTGACCTGGACAAGCTGCAGGAATGGTCGAACAAATGGCTGTTAGAGTTTAACCCAAGCAAATGTAATGTAATGAAGATAGGGGTAGGAAGCAGGAGACCAGATACAAGGTATCATTTGGGAGATGAAATACTTCAAGAGTCAGAGAGAGAGAAAGACCTGGGGGTTGATATCACGCCAGATCTGTCCCCTGAAGCTCATATCAAGAGGATAACATCAGCAGCATATGCCAGGTTGGCTAACATAAGAACGGCATTTAGAAACTTGTGTAAGGAATCTTTCAGAACATTATATACCACATATGTCAGACCAATCCTGGAGTATGCGGCTCCAGCATGGAGTCCCTATCTAGTCAAGCATAAGACTAAACTGGAAAAGGTTCAGAGGTTTGCCACCAGACTAGTACCCGAGCTGAGAGGTATGAGCTACGAGGAGCGACTGCAGGAATTAAACCTCACTTCGTTGGAAGACAGAAGAGTTAGGGGGGACATGATCACCACATTCAAGATTCTCAGGGGAATCGACAGGGTTGATAAAGACAGGCTGTTTAACACAAGGGGCACACGCACTAGGGGACACAGGGAAGCTGAGTGCCCAAATGAGCCACAGAGATATTAGAAAGAACTTTTTTAGTGTCAGAGTGGTTGACAAATGGAATGCATTAGGAAGCGATGTGGTGGAGGCTGACTCCATACACAGTTTCAAGTGTAGATATGATAGAGCCCAGTAGGCTCAGGAAACTGTACACCTGTTGATTGACGGTTGAGAGGCGGGACCAAAGAGCCAAAGCTCACCACCCGCAAGCACACAACAGGACAGTACAAACAGGTGAGTACACACGCGCGCGCGCGCACGCCAGCTGACCGGCCAGAGCGTCATGAATGAATCAACAAACGCGCGCGAGGTGCCTGGCGCCAGAGGTGTGCGCACAAGGCCCACAATGTGGGCGCCACGACACCTTCCCGGTGGTGGTGGTGGTGGTGCAGTGGTGGCGGTGCAGTGGTGGCGCTGCTCCATACACCCGTAGTGTTGTAGCGGCGGACATGATGGTGGAGCAGCCGGGAGTAGTCTTAAAGCACAGCCTGTGTCAAGAGGAAAGAAAATCAATAATGGTTGCGTTTCCCATTAGTGATTATTCCCTCAATATTGTGACTGGCTATTGGCACCAATCCCAGGCTTTACAACGGTTGTGATTGGCAGTTTGCCCCGGTGTCACCCACGGTATATAGCCGGTGATGACGGGGAGGTAAACCTGCATGATCGAGGAGAGTGAGAGAAGGACAGTGAGAGTGAGAGAGAGGGGGGGGGGAGAGGATTCCAGGAGATGGGCAAATCTGGAAACGTGTTGAGAGAGGTGAAGGGAGAGCCTCCAGGTGGAGCGCCCTCCAGTATGTGTGTGGCACCCGTGGACGGTGGACCTGTCCTCGCCTCACCTCGCCATACACACACACACACACACACACACACCAAACACCTGACAAACGTGTGCACCACCTGAGGCGAGGCATCGTGCGTGTGACATAACTATCACTTACGATATAAAGCCCAGTTGAGTAAGAGTAGAGCGGAGTGTAAAGGAGGCCTCGTGAGGCGGTGTATGAGGCACACCTTCCTCATTGTTGCCTCTTAAGTGTCTTTGGTAGTCAATGAGACGATAGTTCGTGGCTGATGAGAGTGTGTGGCGCGCAGGCCCCAGGCGAAGCGGCTGAGTGCCATGGGGTGCCAGTTATCGAGGGCACTCTTGAGGAACCAGGGGCAGGAGAAGAGTGCCAGGGGGGTGACAGAGCCACCCGCCCCCCCTCCCCTTGACCCTCGTACCCCTCACAGCCAAGCAGAAGTTCAACATGGTCAAGTCTTGGAAGGGCATCAACCGTGCCATGGAGGCCACTGGTGTTTACATGTTCCTTGAGTAAGTAGCTCCTGTCATGTCTTCAGTACCTCCTGTCATGTCTTCAGTAGCTCCTGTCATGTCTTCAGTAGCTCCTGAGCCTACTGGGCTCTATCATATGAACATTTGAAACTGTGTATGGAGTCAGCCTCCACCACATCACTGCCTAATACATTCCATCTGTTAACTACTCTGACACTGAAAAAGTTATTTCTAACGTCCCTGTGGCTCATGTGGGTACTCGGTTTCCACCTGTGTCCCCTTGTTCGGGGTCACTGTGTGCGGGACATGTATGTGAATGCGTGTGTGAATACTCACCTAGTTGTGCTTGCGGGGGTTGAGCTCTGGCTCTTTGGTCCCGCCTCTCAACCGTCAATCAACAGGTGTTCAGGTTCCTGAGCCTATTGCGCTCTATCATATCTACACTTGAAACTGTGTATGGAGTCAGCCTCCACCACATCACTTCCTAATGCATTCCATTTGTCAACCACTCTGACACTAAAAAGTTCTTTCTAATATCTCTGTGGCTCATTTGGGCACTCAGCTTCCACCTGTGTCCCCTAGTGCGTGTGCCCCTTGTGTTAAACAGCCTGTCTTTATCAACCCTGTCGATTTCCTTGAGAATCTTGAATGTGGTGATCATATCCCCCCTAACTCTTCTGTCTTCCAACGAAGTGAGGTTCAATTCCCGTAGTCTCTCCTCGTAGCTCATACCTCTCAGCTCGGGTACTAGTCTGGTGGCAAACCTTTGAACCTTTTCCAGTTTAGTCTTATGCTTGACTAGATATGGACTCCATGCTGGAGCCGCATACTCCAGGATTGGTCTGACATATGTGGTATATAATGTTCTGAAAGATTCCTTACACAAGTTTCTAAAGGCCGTTCTTATGTTAGCCAACCTGGCATATGCTGCTGTTATCCTCTTGATATGAGCTTCAGGGGACAGGTCTGGCGTAATATCAACCCCCAGGTCTTTCTCTCTGAGTCTTGAAGTATTTCATCTCCCAAGTGATACCTTGTATCTGGTCTCCTGCTTCCTACCCTATCTTCATTACGTTACATTTGCTTGGGTTAAACTCTAACAGCCATTTGTTCGACCATTCCTGCAGCTTGTCAAGGTCTTCTTGAAGCCTCAAACTGTCCTCCTCTGTCTTAATCCTTCTCATAATTTTGGCGTCGTCAGCATACATTGAGAGGAATGAGTCTATACCCTCTGGGAGATCATTTACGTATATCAGAAACAGGATAGGTCCAAGCACAGAGCCCTGTGGGACTCCACTGGTGACTTCACGCCATTCTGAGGTCTCACCCTCACTATAACTCTCTGCTTCCTATTGCTTAGGTACTCCCTTATCCACTGGAGCGCCCTACCAGTTACTCCTGCCTGTTTCTCCAGCTTATGCATCAACCTTTTATGGGGTACTGTGTCAAAGGCTTTCCGACAGTCCAAAAAAATGCAGTCCGTCCATCCTTCTCTTTCTTGCTTAATCTTTGTCACCTGATTGTAGAATTCTATCAAGCCTGTAAGGCAAGATTTACCCTCCCTGAACCCATGTTGCTGAGTTGTCACGAAGTCTCTTCTCTCCAGATGTGTTACCAGGTTTTTTCTCACAATCTTCTCCATCACCTTCCATGGTATACAAGATAAGGACACTGGCCTGTAGTTCAGTGCCTCTTGTCTGTCACCCTTTTTAAATATTGGTACTACATTAGCTGTCTTCCATATTTCTGGTAGGTCCCCGTTTCCAGTGACTTACTATACACTATGGAGAGTGGCCAGCAAAGTGCTCCTGCACACTCTTTCAATACCCTCGGTGAGATTCCATCCGGCCCAACAGCTTTTCTCACATCCAGCTCCAATAGGTGCTTCTTGACCTCATCTCTTGTAATTTCGAACCTTTCCAAGATCACCTGGTTTGCTGCCACCTCTCCTAGCGCCGTGACTGCTCCCTGTTCTATTGTAAAGACCTCCTGGAACCTTTTGTCGAGTTCTTCACACACCTCTGTCATTCTCTGTGTACCTGTCCTCGGCCACCCTAAGTTTCATCACCTGTTCCTTCACTGTTGTCTTCCTCCTGATGTGACTGTGTAGTAGCTTTGGTTCGGTCTTGGCTTTATTAGCTATATCATTTTCATACCTTTTCTCAGCTGCTCTTCTCACACTAACATACTCGTTCCTGGTTCTCTGGTATCTCTCTCTACTTTCTGGTGTTCTGTTATTACGGAAGTTTCTCCATGCCCTTTTGTTCAGCTCCTTTGCTTTCATACATTCCCTATTAAACCACGGATTCTTCCTTTGCTTCTCTGTTTTTTCCTGTTGGGCTGGGACAAACCTGCTTACAGCCTCCTGACATTTTTGGGTGACATAGTCCATCATGTCTTGTACGAACTTGGTTCCGAGTTCTGTGTCCCAATGTATATCCCATAGGAATTTATTCATCTCCTCATAGTTTCCCTTTCGGTACGCCAGCCCTTTGTTTCCCAGTTCTATTTTGGGGGTGATAATTCCTAGCTCAACCAGGTACTCAAAGCTCAATACACTATGATCACTCATTCCCAAGGGGACTTCCAACTTAACTTCCCTTATATCCGACTCATTTAGGGTAAATATTAGATCAAGCAAGGCTGGTTCATCCCCTCCTCTCGTTCTTGTTGGTCCCTTGACGTGTTGACTTAGAAAGTTTCTTGTTGCCACATCCAGCAGCTTAGCTCTCCATGTGTCTGGGCCTCCATGTGGGTCTCTGTTCCCCAATCTATCTTTCCATGGTTGAAGTCTCTCATGATTAGTAGCCTGGATCCGTTCCTGCTAGCCACAGAAGCTGCTCTCTCTATTATATTGATGGTGGCCAAGTTGTTTCTATCATATTCCTGTCTGGGTCTTCTGTCATTCGGTGGGGGGTTATATATGACTACTACTATAATTTTCTGTCCTCCAGTTCCTATGGTGCCTGATATGTAGTCACTGAAACCTTCACAGTTCTGAATTACCATCTCTTCGAAACTCCATCCTTCTCTTAGTAGCAACTCCAACCTTCTCTTAGTAGCAACTCCAACCTTCTCTCAGTAGCCGTAACTGAGTGCGTGTGAGTGAGTGCATGTGCAAGTGCGTGTGTGCGAGTCCTTCTGTTCCAGGAATTTATTGGTTAACAATAAAGCAGTTTTAAATAACTGTGTGTAAGTACTGAACCATTGTGCAGGCTTTGTGAGAATGGTCTAAATGTTGTTTAAGTCAGGCGTGAGTATAAATGTGGACCACTTTACCTCCTCCTGGAGAGTAAACTCCTGTCGCTTTACCTTGAATATAAACAAGCGAGACATTTACCTATTGCGAGCAAACAAGTGCTGCTTACTACCTAGTTGAGGCTAAACAAGGGACAGTTTGCCTCCTATGTTAGGGTAAATAACGAGCGTTTTGCCTCCTAATTGAAGGTAAACTTCCCTCCTGTAGAGAAGCTTTACCTTACCCTCTACATTAGGGTAAATAAGGATGTTTACCTCGCGTAATTATGAAAATAACCGTTTATTACCTTGCGAATGTTCCCCAAAATTTTATAATTTGTTTACAGAAAAAGATACAAAAAAATTTGTATAAAATTTTGTTCTGGTAATTAAATTCATTTAAAAGAAAATAGAGCTTATTTTACGCGTAATTTTTATTATTAATTCCTCATGGCTGGGAGAGTGTGGTGGGCAGCCAGGCACCAGGTGTGTGTGGTGGGCAGCCAGGCACCAGGTGTGTGTGGTGGGCAGCCAGGCACCAGGTGTGTGTGGTGGGCAGCCAGGCACCAGGTGTGTGTGGTGGGCAGCCAGGCACCAGGTGTGTGGTGGGCAGCTAGGCACCAGGTGTGTGGTGGGCAGCCAGGCACCAGGTGTGTGTGGTGGGCAGCCAGGCACCAGGTGTGTGTGGTGGGCAGCCAGGCACCAGGTGTGTGGTGGGCAGCCAGGCACCAGGTGTGTGGTGGGCAGCCAGGCACCAGGTGGGAGAGGTAGGCAGCCACTCACCAGGTGGGGGAGAGGTAGGCAGCCACTCACCAGGTGGGGGAGAGGTAGGCAGCCACTCACCAGGTGGGGGAGAGGTAGGCAGCCACTCACCAGGTGCGGGAGAGGTAAGCAGCCACTCACCAGGTGCGGGAGAGGTAGGCAGCCACTCACCAGGTGGGGGAGAGGTAGGCAGCCACTCACCAGGTGGGGGAGAGGTAGGCAGCCACTCACCAGGTGGGGGAGAGGTAGGCAGCCACTCACCAGGTGGGGGAGAGGTAGGCAGCCACTCACCAGGTGGGGGAGAGGTAGGCAGCCACTCACCAGGCGGGGGAGAGGTAGGCAGCCACTCACCAGGTGGGGGAGAGGTAGGCAGCCACTCACCAGGTGGGGGAGAGGTAGGCAGCCACTCACCAGGTGGGGGAGAGGTGGGCAGCCACTCACCAGGTGGGGGAGTGGTAGGCAGCCACTCACCAGGTGGGGGAGTGGTAGGCAGCCACTCACCAGGTGGGGGAGAGGTAGGCAGCCACTCACCAGGTGGGGGAGAGGTAGGCAGCCACTCACCAGGTGGGGGAGAGGTGGGCAGCCACTCACCAGGTGGGGGAGTGGTAGGCAGCCACTCACCAGGTGGGGGAGTGGTAGGCAGCCACTCACCAGGTGGGGGAGAGGTAGGCAGCCACTCACCAGGTGGGGGAGAGGTAGGCAGCCACTCACCAGGCGGCAGCGTATCGGGGAGAACTTTTTATCATCAGAAGTTTTAAGTTTAAAAATGTTGGAATGTGAACTCATTCTTGCATAAATATTTTATTGAGAAAAACTATTATTCAGTAAATGTTACAGCCCTCCACATGGTAGATGTTACAGCCCTCCACATGGTAGATGTTGCAGCCGTCCACATGGTAGATGTTACAGCCGTCCACATGGTAGATGTTACAGCCCTCCACATGGTAGATGTTACAGCCCTCCACATGGTGGATGTTACAGCCCTCCACATGGTAGATGTTACAGCCCTCCACATGGTAGATGTTGCTGCCCCATCCCCTATGTTGTGTCACCCATCCACTTGCTCGCCTCACTCACGTCCTCTACCGCCTCACCCAGAGACAACAGAAGCCTTTGCAAGAGTATGGTAAAGTTGTCTCTGAGAATGTAAGGAGTCATCTTGCCAAACTCATCCCAAGGCGTCGATCCAAAATAAAAAAAAGTGTGAAAATGAACTTTGGAGAGTTAATTTTTCAACTTCCCCCGACAGAAAAAACAAGAAATAATGAGAAGATTCGTGTTAGAATCATTAATCTTATCCTTTTGGTCATATTGAACAATATATATATATATATATATATATATATATATATATAATAATTATATAATATTTGTTATACATTCACAGTTATATACCTGCTTTGATGTGCTAATTGCCAGACTTGTAGGCACAATTTTCTAAATGTTATTTAAGCAATTAGCCTGGCTTCAGGCCTATTGATGTGTGGGTTATTAGAGGCCGCAGTATATAGCAGCGGCCACTACAGCATGGTGGAACGTGGTGTGTCTGGTGTGGTCCTGGTGTGTCATTCACAAACCTGGGCCAGGAAGGGCTATTTTTCAGTGTCAGAGTAGTTAGAAAATGTAATGCACTAGGAAGTGATGTGGTGGAGGCTGACTCCATACACAGTTTCAAGTGTAGATATGATAGAGCCCAATAGGCTTAGGAACCTGTACAACAGTTGATTGACAGTTGAGAGGCGATACCAAAGAGCCAGAGCTCAACCCCCGCAAGTATACAACTAGGTGAGTACACAGTGGCAGGTAAACTGGGAGTGGCGCCAGCCTCTACTTGAGTCACTATCACACGACATCCGCAGTGGCCACGGTGTGTGGGGGGGGGGGGGAGGGGGTCACATCTGTACGCTAGAAATCTTTGGTTCTTTTAGGGAAGGGTTTCATTGTGTATATAGTGTTTGCTGGGCATATGGTACTCACCTAGTTGTGCTTGCGGAGGGTTGAGCTCCGGCTCTTTGGTCCCGCCTCACAAGTGTCCATCATGTGGTGTATAGAGCGGTGTGTAACCATCTTGGTGAGACCTTGCAGGTTATATGGCGTCATTCACCAGCACAAGGTGCTGATAGCTCACACCTCTCGTGTAACACAATGTTATAGCTTCTTCCTCAACCTTTCCTCTCACCTACCTCTGCAGGTTTGTCTATTGTGTATTGTTCTGCTGGCCTCCTTGCTCTCTGTAACAGCCTGGTGACCTTGCACTGTATTGTATTGAAGTCTACTAACCGTTAGTGCAGCCACGCTTGCAATACTTGTCCTCCTGGCGCCTCCTGTGGTCTTTATCTCATAAATGTTTGCAACATCAGCAACCTGTAACAAAGGAATCTTCTTTTACAGCTTTGTCGTTTGTATTGACTAGGAATACCTGCAGTTGTGTGTGGGACTGTAATGGGGCATTTGTTTATTGGTATTAGCATATGTAGTCTCTGAAATTATATGTAGTTTCCAAGCCGACTGAGTGTTTTGTCAGTTACTTCGGCCTCGTGACTTGCTAGAATCCTCTCCTGGAATTAACTTGTTAAATCCTCTATCCCTTTAATTAGGATCCCTAAAGTCACCATGTTAAGTGGTTTTAAGCAAGCGAATATTATGAAGGGTGTCCATACCTCCCATACTTCTGTAATATGTCGTTCTGAATTAGAACTCGTATTGATTGCCAGGCAGTACTCTCTGGGCCCCGATGGTGGCCAGGAAATGTTGGTAATGTCCACCAACACGGTACTGGTGACGGTGAACCACACGGGGGGGGGGGGGGCACAAGACCAGGATGATGGACATGGTAGCATCTGACATAACGGTGACGTTATTGATTACAAGACAGACCCGTGCAGGCCTCCTACAGCCACACCGTCCTCACCCGACCTTCCGGTAACACTCTTGCTACTCCCCAACACCTCACACTTTACACGCAGGAGGTTACTTCGGGTAGGCTCGAACCCGGCCCATATCGGTAGTGATGAGCGGGGCGGGCGTGGTGCCACCTAGCCACGGGAACACAGAGGAAACCACATTGACGAGGCAGTTCCACTGAAGACAAAGGGCCTAAGAGTGGTGTTATGGCTATAATAACGTGGCTGGCACACGTGACCTTGTCAACCAGCACAGTCGACAAATATCTGGATAAGAAGGCGTTTAGAATACAAGCCACCTACGTGAGACCGTCATTAGAATATGCAGCCCTAGTATGTACCACTATGAGGGAATGTCGACATTTAACTTCTCACAACGCGGAACGAGTCTGGAAACTTTTAGAGATAAACATGCTTAATTACTGACTTCTCAGAGACAGGAAGCCTGACCTTAGATCACTGACCCAACCAAGATGCCACCCCACAACAGTTGATAAACTCCCGGGTGCCTAGTGCCTCTGTTCACCTAGCAGGTGAACAGAGGCATTAGCTGAAGAGATACGTGCCAAACCATTTATATCCTGCCCTTGGATTGATCTGTGATCCTTCCGTTGTGAGCAGAGGACGTGACTACTGTGCTACGGTGATACTGACACCATACTCAGGTTGAATATCAGGACACGAGAGACACAGTTGCCATAGAGATAGGCAACGGCAGAGGTGGGGCCCAGGAACTGAAACTCAACTTTACAAACTCAAATAGCAAAGTATACATAGACAGTGAAAGCCCAACAGATACATAGCATATACTACAAACATATTCATATGTATTAATATACATATTCATACAAACATACTAAATATACAATGGTCAGCCACATTAAATATAAAGACTGGAAATTACAGCCATAACTGGTCATTCCCTCTGCTAAACGGCAGAAAATCGTTGCACAAACAAACGGACATTCCAGCTCGGTATACATCTGTAACGGGCTACCTACCTACCTACTTACCTAACGAGCATGTTTGAAGGCTACCCGGCTCAATTATAAGATTAGCGAGAGCCAGGTGAGATTCGCATGACCTGACCTCAGGTCAACTCGGTGTCATTAACACTAGAGGTGTGAGATCCAGGCCAGACAAGCTGGCGTCTGTCAAATCCTTGTCTGTGACTCGTATATCTCCATGTATGTATTAAATAAAACTAAACTAAACACCTTTACAGTGTTACACATCTATCTATACATATGTATGAATATGTAAACAAGAATGAATACTTATTTATAACATGTGTGTTTTAACTTAAATAGAACACAGCGTATGAGTCCGAGAGAAACTAATTCACTCACAAAACTAACCACTTTATATATGACTAAGTAAAGGCTACAACAGTCTAGTGGAGACGGATAGTCTAATGAACACACACACAAGGCCGTGACGAGGGCTCGAACCTACGTCCGAGAGGATCCCAGACGCTGCCTTAACTGACTGAGCTACGACATGGTAAAAGAATTGCAACCGGGAAATCCTGATTTACCAACGGATCAGCGGATCGATTAAGGCAGCGTCTGGGATCCTCTCGGACGCAGGTTCGAGCCCTCGTCACGGCCCTTGTGGATTTGTTCATTTGATACATCACGCTATTGTGATATCTGTGTGTAGCGTGCAGTCTAAAGGTGTTTAGACGTTCATCCCGCGTCGAATAGACGTTGATCGACGGCATGTTTTCCCCGGTGGGAGCTGCTATAGAAACGTTTAATTCAACAGAGAATCGTGGTCATCAACGTTGATGAGTGTCATCAATGGTGCTTGTCCGGATAAGCCGGAGGGGGATGGGTGGGTGGGGGGAGGGTTCCATCAACAGCCGGGGGGGGGGGGGAGGTAGGGAGGATGTTGGGGTAGAGTTGCATCATTAGTAATGTCCCCTCGACGCCGGCCCGGTCCCCATACTGTCTAGGAGCAGTGTGTTGTGGTGTGGCGCCGAGTGTTGACCTTCACCTCGGTGTGTTGATAGTACACACACACACACACACACACACACACACACACACACACACACACACACACGAGACACCCTACTCCCCCCACCAGCTCTCCTCCCACAGATCACTCTCAATCTCAGCACAAGCAATGCTCCCCGTGCCGTGAGAGCCTGCCCAGGTGTGCTCCCTCACACCATTAACAAGATCACTCGCTAATTACTCCAGCCCCAGAAGCAGGTGATATCTTAACCTTTCATCCGCTCAGGGGTAAGGAGAGAGGCTCAATTACCTTCCTAACTCCAAGAAATACATGTAACTTGTATTTGTTTTATGTGAACGAGGGGGGGGGTCATGGGCCCTGCTGGGGGTAAGTCAGGTGGCCGGCTTACAGGTGAGGTCGTTACAACGAGAGGTCAGGCCGGCCAGGTATTTAAATTTAAGGAATATTTTGAGAAGCTGTTGAATATGTAAGACGGGCAGGAAAGTCCAACTGAGTTAAGATTACGTCAGAAACACTCACCACTGAAGAGTCTTGGAGATTAGAAGTCTAGGAGAGCAGGACAGACACAGGTAGATACTCTGTGTGTGTGTGTGTGTGTGTGTGTGGGTGTGTGTGGTGTGGGTGTGTGAAGAGAGAGAGAGAGAGAGAGAGAGAGGAGAGAGAGAGAGAGAGAGAAAGGTATATGTAGATGATATAGTTTTTACCAAGAAACATTGGACCCTCAGCACGTCACGTGACCCAACACACTTCATATTAGCTAA
>WNGS01079306.1:0-10438 GCA_020271785.1 Procambarus virginalis | reverse complement strand
TGTCGCGTGCGGGTGACATTAAGCGCCAATCATGCTCTGGCCGCAAACGCGAAACCACATTGGCCCGTCAGGCCGGCTCGATGCCGTGGCTGGCAACCCACGAAATGGCCTCGGCCACGTCGGACCGGAAACCGCCCTGGCTCATCGAGTATCATGCGAACGGCCCGCTTCACGGATGGCCGAACGGAATGGCAGCCTGTCCATGGCCGTCTCGATGAACCCAGGGGCCACCGGCATTGATGGGGATGCCCTTGGCAGCCATCTGGGCCGCTGTGGCTCTTGCAACCATAGCCGACCCCTAAAACACCCGGCTTGGACACCGGGCATAGTTCGTCATGGCCCATGATTTCCGGCGAGACCCGGAGATGGAAGGCGACCGCGAAGATGCGGGCACCCATCTTGAGCAGCGCCCGACTCGACCAGTGGCGTCGTTGATGCGCTCTTAGCGTCAGAGAGGGTGACTGGGGGTTACACCACCAGCTGCCACAGAGGTGCTCTTTCATGTTCGCGATGTTCCTTGTCGCGGGTGATGCCTGCGTTGTGGAGGGGGAGGGCGGCGACGTCCAGCCTGCCGTCGGCCTTGGCCGCGTCGACCAGCTTTTGCGGCGCAGCGGGGGCACCGATATCGAGTGCCAGAGCCTGCCGCCGATTTTCTGGTGGCGGACGTTGGACGGGGATGGCGAAGACCGCATAGCCTGGGGCACGTCAGGCACGAGCACTGTGCGCCGTCGCGGGCCACAACTTCGGCGATCGAGGCGCCGAGGCCCGCGCGACGCGCCGTCACGCAGCAACCTTCTTGTGTGCGAGCAGCCAGCGGCAGGTTCCATTCGGCTACGGCCTGTGCGCCACCAACCGGAGCGCCGTGGCGTAATGAGCCTGTGCCGGACACATAGGACGATCGCCGGCGAACAGCAAAGAAAGCGCAAGAGTGGACCTCGAAGCTGATCGTCAGCGCATTCGGCCACATAGACGATGCTGCGCAGTTGATGCCCTGCCCTTGCGCAGTTCTTTGCCCAGCGAGCGCGTCAGGCCTTCGAGCGAACGCTGCACCGTGGCCTTGCGGCTGCTGGTTTGCTGCTCGGGCGGACGACCAGGATGACCACGCGCCCGCATGGCAGCACCGAGCGAGCGGCGTCGTGAAAGAACCAGTAGAGCGCGTCAGATTGGGTGCTGTCGTCCAGGCCGGTCGCGTCAAACACCAAGGCCTTGACCTTCTCCCCGCTCCAGCGGCCCGTGGTCAGGCCCGCGTTGTTGGCCACGCCGATCCATTGCACGGCGCGCTCATGGGCGTAGCTCTGAGCCTTGATGTTGGACAGCACCTTGGCGATAGGCTCCAGCAGCGCAGCCCCCTCGGACGCGCCGATCAGCACGGCACCCGACACCACGGGGGCGCCGACCTTATAGCGTTCCAGGGGTAGAGGTTTGGGCAAACCCAAAGCGTTGACGAGCTTGGCGCCTACGGCCGAGTTGGCAAAGTCGATGTATCCGTCTTTCATGAGACTACGCGTTGTTAGATGTTGAAAAAAGGCGCAACTATGACAGCTTGGCTTCAACGCCAGTGGCGGTGAAGTTGGACTCGTCGGCCCGGGAAATAATCGTCTTGAGGGTCAGCAATTGATCGGCGTTGGGCAGCGGTGCGTTCAGCGCCGCCACCATCAGTGCAGCCAGGCGCCCCAACACCAGGGTTTCGTCTTCAGGCTGCCCCTGGGTGAACTCTTGAACCAGGCGATTGGTGTTGGCGCTGGTCAGCACACCTGCCACGGCGCCCATGGCGAAATGCAGGCGAAAGCCCAGTTCGGTGCGCGGCAGATGCGGCAGAGTCTGCTGGAAGGCTTCAAAGAAGCGCCCCAGCGATGAGGTGTAGTGCCCATTGACGAAGTCTTGCACCACCGATGACACGTCAGTGTACGCGCGGCCCAGAAAGCGCAAAAAGCGCGTCCCGCCCATCTCGGGCGTGCCGGCCATACGCAAGGCGGGCAAGAACATCGCGACCAGCACGTGTTCGCACGTCAAGGCTGAGCCTTGCGCCGCCTGAAAGATCGACAGCAGTTTCAAACGCTCGTCGTTGAGCTTGTCCATGCGGCGCGACAACACGGCCTGAATCAGCGCCTCTTTGCCGCCAAAGTGATAGTTGACCGACGCCAGGTTCACCTGCGCCGCAGACGTGATCTGGCGCAGCGACATGCTCTCGTAGCCCACCTCGACAAACAAGTCTTCGGTGGCGTCGAGAATGCGAGTCTTGGTGTCGCTTGGCTGGGTGCGGCCCGGAACGGATTGAAGCGCCAAACTGTGTCTCCATGAGGCCCTTGCCAGAGGGCCGATTTTTGTGCGAACGTGGCTCATCACATCAAAGCGCTTCTGCAGAATTGCCACCCGCAGTTTAAAACATGCGTTTAATTCAAACGCGCGTATGGTAGCGGCAATCGGATGAGCGACAACGAAAGTCGGCCCGTTTTCTTGAGCGAGGCCCTGCAAATGAGGGGGCTAGGCGGCAACCGCGATGCAGAGCACTCCGGTGAATGAAGGAGCGCCGCAGCAACAAGCCCTTGGCCCGGAGCACCCAGCCGTTCAGGCCGGGTCAGGCG
This sequence comes from Procambarus virginalis, assembly GCA_020271785.1. Classification (NCBI taxonomy): domain Eukaryota; kingdom Metazoa; phylum Arthropoda; class Malacostraca; order Decapoda; family Cambaridae; genus Procambarus; species Procambarus virginalis. The sequence continues at coordinate 7,853 of WNGS01079306.1, read as the reverse complement.
CGAAGCGCAGGCGCCATGCGCCATCAACTTCGACCCGCTCGACGAACATGGCGAATGGCCGCACCCATATTGCCCCTTCGCCATAAAGCGGCCGGTATACGACCATCGCTTCATGCGTCTCGCTGTGGCGCGCCACACCCATCACCTCGTAGCGGCCACCCTTGTAGTGGCAGTACACGCCAAGCGGCAGGCTGGGCAGGGGCGCAAGTGAGTCAGTTGATGTCATGTGAGTTCGGCCTGAGGAACAAGCAGACTAAAGCGGCTCGGTGCGGTCGACCGGCGTGCCCTGATCCAGCCACTGCGCAAACTCGTCAGCCAGGCGTTGGCTCTCGCGCACGGCCTGCGCCCAGTGTTTTGCGCGTGTCTGCCAGTCGAGACCGTAGTGTGTGAAGTCGTTGCGATCAGGCAGCTTGGCGTTGGGCAGCTTGCGCACCCAGTCTGGGTCGGGCGCCAGCACGATCACGTTGTCAAGCCCGCTGCTGGGCTTGTGGCGGCACTTCCAGGCCTTGTCGAGCCAGCCAGGCACCAGCTCGCGCTGGAAGTGTGGGTACAGCACCAGACCTTGCGGAACATCGTTTTGCAAGCCGGCGTTCATGGCGTGATAGCGCCAGTGCAGGTGGTAATCGGTGATGCCGCCGTCCCAGTACGCACCGCGCGGGGCGCCAGGGATGTCGTGCACAGCCTGTAAAACAAAGGGGATCGAGCAAGACGCCTGCATGGCTGGGTAGAAGTTCTGCTCGCTGAGAGCGACACGCCGGTGTTTCAAGTCGTGCAGATCGACGGGCAGCGTGTCGTTGCCGCTTGAAAACATCACCCGCTCGGCCCAGGCCCCGACGCTGCGGCGCGACACCGCGTTGCTCAATGCCAGCCCCAGGTACCCCAGCGGAGTGCGCACACGGCCCTCACGCGCCAGCACGTGCTGCCCGCGCGACGTGACCACGTGGATGCGGTAGCGCGGGTGGCGCAAGATGCCCTCCACCTCACCGGCAAAGAACACGTGCAAACCTTCTTTGAACTTGCGGCTGACCAGGGCCGCCGAGGGCCTTTTGCGGCCCGGCTCGGGGTCGTAGTGCTGATGGATGTACGCCTGCTCGAAGCGCTCGAAGGACAGCACCGGGTCGCACATGGCGGCAGTCGCCATACGCCACGCTCCGATCGATGCGCCCAGCAGATGCACGGTGTGCCGGGTTTGCGGCAACCAAGAGCCAAACACGAAACGATCCACCGGCCCCAGGATCAAGCCCTTGGGCCCGCCAGCCGCAGCGGCAATCACTCGCACGTGTTCGGCGCTCAGGCCGTGGCGCTCTAGGTGGCGCCGCGCCGCAGGGCCGGCATGGATGCGCAGGGCTTGCATGGCCGCGCCCTGCTCCGATCAGCGCTTGGTCTGCAGCTTGGCGAACGCGGCTGCCATGGCCGACTGCCCACCGCTTGGCCACCCGCTTGCCCCCCCGCATTGGCACTCTGAGCCCCACGCGGCGCATTGAAGCGCTCGCCGCGCGCAGCGGGTCGGAAGCCGTTGTCCCGCCCCGCCCCACCCGCCTTGGCCCCAGTGGCCGTATCGAGTTTCATGGTCAGCGAGATGCGCTTGCGCGCCAGATCAACCTCGAGCACCTTGACCTTGACGATGTCGCCGGTCTTGACCACCTCGCGCGCATCGGTCACGAACTTGTTCGACAGCTGGCTCACATGCACCAGGCCATCTTGATGCACACCCAGATCAACGAAGGCCCCGAACTGCGCCACGTTGCTGACCGTGCCCTCTAAGGTCATGCCTTCTTTCAGGTCTTTGATGTCTTCGATGCCTTCGTTGAAGCGCGCAACCTTGAAGTCGGGGCGCGGGTCGCGGCCGGGCTTCTCAAGCTCGGCAATGATGTCCTTGACCGTGATGGCACCGAACTTGTCGTCGGCAAACAGCTCGGGTCTGAGCGCGCGCAGCACATCGGTCTTGCCCATCACCTCGCCCACAGGGCGGCCCAGCGAGCCGAGCATCTTCTCGACCACGGGATAGGTTTCGGGGTGCACGCCGGTCAGGTCGAGCGGGTTGTCGCCACCCCGAATGCGCAAGAAGCCCGCCGCTTGCTCGAAGGTCTTGGCGCCGAGGCCGGCCACGTCCATCAGCTGCTTGCGGTTCTTGAATGCGCCGTGGCGTCGCGCCAGCGCACGATGCTGGCCGCGACCGTGCTGCTGAGGCCCGACACGCGCGACAGCAACGGCGCCGAGGCGGTGTTGAGATCGACGCCCACCGAGTTCACGCAGTCTTCGATCACGGCGCCCAGCGTGCGGGCCAGCTCGCTCTGGTTCACGTCGTGCTGATACTGACCAACGCCGATGCTCTTGGGGTCGATCTTCACCAGCTCGGCCAGCGGGTCTTGCAGGCGGCGGGCAATCGAAACCGCGCCGCGCAGGCTCACGTCCAGATCAGGCAACTCTTTGCTGGCGAACTCGGACGCCGAGTAGACCGAAGCGCCGGCTTCGCTGACGACAACCTTCTCGATGGGTGTGCCCGGCGCCAGTTGCTGGATCTTCTTGATGAGGTCGGCAGCCAGCTTGTCGGTCTCGCGGCTGGCCGTACCGTTGCCGATGGCGATCAGGTTGACGCCGTGGGCGGCGCACAGCCGGCCCAGCGTGTGGATCGAGCCTTCCCAGTCGCGCTTAGGCTCGTGCGGGTAGACGGTGGCGGTATCGAGCACCTTGCCCGTGTCGCTGACCACGGCCACCTTCACGCCGGTGCGGATGCCCGGGTCGAGCCCCATCACCACGCGCTTGCCAGCCGGTGCGGCCAGCAACAGGTCGCGCAGGTTTTCGGCGAACACCTTGATGGCGACGGCTTCAGCGCCTTCGCGCAGGCGCGAGAAGAGGTCGCGCTCCAGGCTCAGGCTGAGCTTGACCTTCCAGGTCCAGGCGATGGCTTTGCGAATCAGGTCGTCAGCCGGGCGCTTGCTGTGGCTCCAGCCCAGGTGGCGGGCGATGTGGCCTTCTGCCAAGGTGGGTTGCCCCGCGACCGGCTCCTCATCAAGCACCAGCTTGGCGTCAAGGATTTCAAGCGCGCGGCCACGGAACACGGCCAAGGCGCGGTGCGAGGGCACCGAGCTGATTGGCTCGTCGTAGTCGAAGTAGTCGCGAAACTTGGCGACGTCGGGGTTGTTCTCGTCTTTGCCGTCCATCAGCTTCGAGCGCAACAGGCCTTCGGCCCAGAGCCAATCGCGCATCTTGCCGACTAGCGTGGCGTCTTCGGCCCAGTGCTCGCTCAGTATGTCGCGCACGCCGTCGAGCACGGCGAAGGCGTCGGCGAAACCCGAGGCCGCGAGCGCCTCCCGGCCAGGAGTCTCGGCATTGAGGAACGCCGCGGCCTCAGTCTGCGGTTCGAGCGAGGGGTCGGCAAACAGCTTGTCGGCCAGCGGTTCGATGCCAGCTTCACGGGCGATCATGCCCTTGGTGCGGCGCTTTTGCTTGTAGGGCAAGTAGAGATCTTCGAGCTCTTGCTTGGTCGGCACGGCCTCAATGGCGGCACGCAGCTCGGGCGTGAGCTTGCCCTGCTCTTCGATGCTTTTCAGCACCGCAGCGCGGCGCTCTTCGAGTTCGCGCAGATAGGCCAGGCGCGACTCCAGCTCGCGCAGCTGGATGTCGTCCAGCCCATCAGTGGCTTCTTTGCGATAACGGGCGATGAACGGGACGGTGGCACCCCCATCGAGCAGTTCAACGGCAGCATTGACTTGCGCAGGCCGAACCTTCAGCTCGGCGGCGATTTGCAGCAGGATTTTGTCCAAGATGGCTCAGTGAAAAACGTCAACAAGACTCGTCAGCAGACACGCCAACAAACTTCGGCGCCCCGCACCCAACAGCGAGGGGCGCGGCAGTTTGCCACAGCCCTGAGGCGGAGCCGCACACTGCATCGGTCGCTGCTCAAAGGCGGTCTGGCCGATCTGGAACGGGCGCCACAACAAGCACTACAACAAGCACCACCAAGTGAAGCAGGTTGTCCACCATCAGGGTGGCGGCGAATCATCGCTGAAACCAGAAATACGCCACACAAGGCGGCTATTCGAATGGAGCGTTGCGAGCGATTCACCGAAAACTGTCTGCCAGGAGTCGAGTGGCCTGAACAATTTATCAAGCCGCGCAGACTCAAAGTTCGAAGCACAAAGAGCTCAGCGATGCAGCGGTCAGGCATCGACCAGTTGGCAAACGATAAACGCACCGCCATGTACCCGACCATCGACTACACGCTTCGCACGCCAAGGCGCCCATGACGCAGGTCGCACATGCGGCCCAGGGCGCCCAGGCACCAGCCCCAATACCCGCACTTGCACCCGCCACACCCGCCGCGCCGGGCGAGCCCCTGCCTCAGTCGCCGGCTGGGGTCGAGTATCGCGACAAGCAGAGCGACACACTGATCCGCTTGCAGAACCTACTGACGGAGTTCTTGCACGCCTGAGCGGCTTGCATCAGGTCGCGTTCGGTCTGTCGCGCACATCGCGCTCGGCGAGGTGCGCCTTGATCTCGTCTATGTGGCGATCTTTCTCGGCCCACAGATCGGCCACCCAGCTTTGCAGATGCGCCCGGTACGCGGAGCTGAGTACCTCTTCGCCGACGCGCAAATCAGCCGGAATCGGCACCTCCTTCACCCGCACCACCACTTCGTTGACCCGGCCAGAGAGCAGGTCCCAGAAGGTGGGCACACCTTGCGGGTAGACGATGTCACGTCGAGCATCGAGTCAAACTGTTCGCCCATCGTGGCCAGCGCCATCGACATGCCGCCCAGCTTGGGCTTGAGAAGATTGCGATACGGCGAGCTTTGCTGCTGATGCTTGCCCGATGTGAAGCGCGTGCCTTCCATGAAGTTGATCACCGACGTCGGGACCAGCTTGAAGCGCTCACACGACTTGCGCGTTTCGGCCATGTCGCGTGCCTGGCTGGACTTGCCGCTGCCGCTGCGACGCATAAACGGGAAGTCAAGCGCCCACCAGGCCAAGCCCATGATGGCACCCAGATCAGCTCGCGCTTCAAAAAGAACTTCACGAAGGGCACGCGGCCGGTCAGCACTTTTGCAGCACCAGAATGTCGACCCAGGTCTGGTGGTTGCTGCTGACGAGATACCAGCCGCGGCGCTTGAGTCCATCAACACCCGTCACGTCCCAGCGAATGCGCTGGGCCAGCGCGATCCAAAAGCCATTGATGCGGATCCAGTTTTCGATCAAAAAATTGAGCACGCTGTCACTGAACTTGCGCCACCGGCACGAAGGGCAGGCACAGCTTGAGCAGCGCAAACGGGATCATGGCCGAGAAGATCACCAGCACGTTGGTCACTAGCAAGACGCTGGACACACAGCCTTTGACCAAGCGACGAATTTATTCAACATTTTGACTCATCAAGCTCAGGACTTCAGGGCAGCCAGGCGTCTTTGCGCTTGGGTTTGCGCGACAGCACGGTCGGGAAACTCACCGGCAGCGTGTGGGGGTAGTCGCGACTGAAATGCAGGCCACGGCTTTCACGGCGGGCCAGGGCCGAGCGCACGATGAGCTCGGAGCAGTCAACCAGGTTGCGCCAACTCAAGCAAGTCGCGCGTGACGCGAAAGTTGGCGTAGTAGTCGTCGATCTCGTTGCGCAGCAGCTTGATGCGGTGCAGTGCACGTTCGAGCCGGCGCGTGGTGCGCACGATGCCCAGTAGTTCCACATCACCAGGCGCAACTCGTCCCCAGTTTGTGCGAGATCACGACCCGCCTCGTCGGCATCTTCAACCCTGACTTTCATCCCAGACCGGCAGCTTGGCTGCGGAATCCGCCGTACCTTGCAGGATGTCATCGGCGCAGGTGCGCCCCAATACCCACGCACTCGAGCAGCGAATTGCTGGCAGCCGGTTGGCACCGTGCAGACCGGTGTAGGTGGTTTCGCCCACCGCGTAGAGGCCAGGCAAGTCGGTGCGCCCGTGCAGGTCGGTTCACGACGCCGCCGCAGGTGTAGTGCGCCGCCGGCACCACCGGAATGGGCTGCACGGTGATGTCGATGCCGAGCTGCATGCAGCGGGCGTAGATGGTCGGAAAATGCTCTTTCAGGAACTTTGCGTCGAGATGCGTGGCGTCGAGCCAGACGTGGTCAACGCCGTGCTTCTTCATCTCGAAGTCGATGGCACGGGCCACGATGTCGCGCGGCGCCAGCTCGCCGCGTTCGTCGTGGTCTTTCATGAAACGCGTGCCGTCGGGCAGCCGCAGATGGGCGCCTTCGCCGCGCAGTGCCTCGGTAATCAAAAGCTGCGCTCTTGCGGGTGATACAGGCAGGTCGGGTGGAACTGCACGAATTCCATATTGCCGATGCGGCAGCCCGCGCGCCACGCCATGGCGATGCCGTCGCCTGTGGATGTGTCGGGGTTGGTTGTGTAGCGATACACCTTGCCGACGCCGCCACACGCCAACACCACGGCGCTGGCGGCAAGCGTTTCGACTTTGCCTGCCGTCGATGTTGAGCGCATAGACGCCGTAGCAGCGGTCGGGCTGTGAATCGGCCTTTTTCAGATGCCGTGCGGTGATCAGATCAACTGCGATCCAGCGCTCGCGCAGCGTGATGTTGGGGTGCTTGCGGGCCTCATCAAGCAATACATCGTGGATGGCCTTGCCGGTTGCATCTGCAGCGTGGGCAATGCGCCGCACGGCATGTCCGCCCTCACGGGTCAGGTGCAAGCCCAGCGGGCCTTCGGGGTCAGGCGAGAACGGCACACCGCGCTCGACCAGCCATTCGACCGCCGCAGCGCTGTGCTGGGCGATGAACTCGGCCGTGTGCTGATCGACCAAACCGGCTCCGGCCTCTTGCGTGTCGCGCACATGGCTGGCGATGCTGTCATCACTGCCCAGCACGCCGACGATGCCGCCCTGCGCCCAGGCCGTGGCGGCTTCTTCAAGCTGCCGCTGGCCAGCACGATGACGGGTCGCCTCTTCGCCAGATGCAAGGCCACCGTCAAACCGGCCAGACCGGCACCGACGACGACAACAGGGATTCTGCAGCGGAGGGCTTGCTCATAGTGGGCCCGATTCTACTGGGCGCCCTTTCATCACACGCTACCAAGGGCCAGCCCTTGCCGGGCCGCGGTAGGATGCCGGCTGCATCTAACTGGAGGTCGGCCATGCGCTGGGAAGGCAGTCGCGAAGCGATAACGTTGAAGACCGACGCGGTGATGGCGGCGGGGGCGGCGCTGGCTTCGCTGTTGGCAGGCGTGGCATCGGGCTGGGCAGCATCGTGATCGCCGCTCGTCGCCAGCGCCGTGTTTCGGCGTCAACCCCATGCAGGTCTTGAGCCTGCTCACGCGGCGGCGCCCCGACCGAACAGTCGCCTGCACCCACCCTGCAGCGCCCCAGCGCAGTCGCCAACGACCCGCAGACCCGCTTCGTCAAGACCACCCTAGGCCTGACCGAAGACGTGTGGCGCCAGATCTTTGCGCAAGCCGGTGCCACCCTACCAAGACCCGAAGCTGGTGATCTTTCGCGGCACCACGCGCACCGCCTGCGGCCAGGGCCAGACGGCAATGGGGGCCGTTCTACTGCCCAGCCGATCAGCGCGTGTACATCGACCTCGATTTCTACGACACGCTCAAGAATCGCCTGGGTGCGCCAGGCGATTTTCGCGCAGGCCTACGTGATCGCGCATGAGGTCGGCCACCATGTGCAGAACCTGATGGGCACGTCGGCCAAGGTGGACGAAGCCGCCAGCGCCTGAATGAAAAGCAGTTCAATGCGGTGAGCGTGCGCATGGAGCTGCAAGCCGACTGCTATGCCGGCGTGTGGGCCATGCATGCCAACCAGAGCAAGCAGATTCTTGAAGCGGGTGACGTCGAAGAAGCGCTCAACGCCGCCTCGCAGATCGG
>WNGS01079296.1:0-5000 GCA_020271785.1 Procambarus virginalis | reverse complement strand
ACGGGGGTATTCTGCACATCCTGCCATGTCTTCTGGTCTCATGTGATGTTATTTTTGTGTGCAGGTTTGGGACCAGCCCCTCTAATATTTTCCACGTGTAAATTATTATGTTCCACGTGTATTATTATGCAGCTAGCAGCAGCTGACAATCTCCCAGGTACCTATTTACTGGAATGTAAACAGAGATATGAGGTGAAAGAAACTCTGCCTATTTGTTTGTACTTCGGCCAGGAATCGAACTCGCTCGGGAGTCCAAAAAACTCCCGAGCGTTGTCCGATCGGCCGCAAGGATGTGCGTGTGGCAGGGAAGGTGGGGGGGCTCTCTTTTTGTAGCACATTCATTGTACGGTAGGTACATCTGCATTTGTGCAGCTGTCCTTGACTATGTGAAGGGGAGTACAGTGTGTGTGTGTGTGTGTGTGTGTATTCACTTAGTTGTATTTTACGGGGGTTGAGCTTTGCTCTTTCGGCCCGCCTCTCAACTGTCAATCAACTGTTTACTAACTACACTAACTACTTTATTTTTTTTTTCACACCACACACACACACACACACACACACCCCAGGAAGCAGCCCGTGACAGCTGACTAACTCCCAGGTACCTATTTACTGCTAGGTAACAGGGCATTCAGGGTGAAAGAAACTTTGCCCATTTGTTTCTGCCGGGTGCGGGAATCGAACCCGCGCCACAGAATTACGAATCCTGCACGCTATCCACCAGGCTACCTGGCCTGGGTGAGTGAGTGAGTGAGTGTGTGAGTGTGTGTGTGTGTGTGTGTGTGTGTGTGTGTGTGTGTGTGTGTGTGTGTGTGTGTGTGTGTGTCAAGAGCATCTACGGGATGCTAAAAATCCCCATCACACCGGATGGTTAGTTATACAGGGCCATGTGATCAATAGCCTGCACTGGCCAATTTTGTGTGTATTATATCCTCAAGACCACGAGAGCTAATAAAGTAATTACAAAGCTCCGGGTACCTCCTGCCGGCAGATCTGAATGGTCTAATAACTGGGCATCCAGTAATGTAGTGTGCGAGATCATTCCGCAGTTCCTGCTCACAGAGTTTGCACCTGGAGTGCTCAGGATGGGGAGATCTGTCACCTGTAGCCACCTGTCACAGGTAACCCAACCTGATCCTGGCAACCACTGTGTCGCAATGTATGGTCGACGTTTTGTGCTGCTTATAAACATAAGTTTCGGATCTAAACAAATCATAGCTGGTAATTTCAGATCTTTGGGAGTCAGTTATTTCTCTACTATTAGACCTGAGTGTTTGGAACAATATAGTCTTGACACCACAGATGGGGATGTTAGATTTAATTTAACTTCATCCTTGTTACACGCTAATTTTGCTACCGGGTCTGGAGTTATGATGGATTATATTTATGTGAAATGGTGTCCACACAAACGTCATTCTAAACCCTTTATTCTGTGCGGCGAGCAGGTTATTTATAATTATTATTATGAGGTTCTTGCTGTTGATGTTGCAAGAGACGTTTTCTGCCGACGTTGCAAGTGTTGCAGCCTATTGATAGACCGAAATATGTGTAACTCATTTAATAGGGACTGTGTTATGTGAGGGTGGAGATTGAAATTGAAATTAAAATTGAATCTTTTGGTGGTGGTGGTGGGGGCTGCGTCATCCATCTAATCGTGATGGATGGTTGCGGGGGGCTGGCTCATCCAGAGAGCTCCAACAGGGATATCATCCCCCGCCCCCCCCCCCTCCTCACCCAACCCTCCACTAAGAAAAACCGGAAGGAGTGTCCATGGCCGATGAAATTTGCCCATTGATACGTTTGTTTTTCAGACGTTTGAGCTCTCCCCGTGTCCTCTGTAAACCTGTTTGTCGTAACGTTGTGGATGAATTCCTGGTACGGGGACGCACATGTCCCTCGGGTAGGACGTTCCACCTGCATGAGTAAATGTCTTTGTCTGTACACACACACACACACACACACACACTCACTCACTCACTCACTCACTCACTCACTCACTCACTCACTCACTCACTCACTCACTCACTCACTCTATCGTTCGCTTCGCGTTAATGTGAACTGCAGAAGATGGGTTGTGGGGTGACGCTGGAGGTCTTCCTGCGTCTACTCACCTAGTTGTGCTTGCGGGGGTTGAGCTCTGGCTCTTTGGTCCCGCCTCTCAACTGTCAATCAACTGGTGTACAGATTTCCGAGCCTATTGGGCTCTATCTTATCTGCACTTGAAACTGTGTATGGAGTCAGCCTCCACCACATCACTGCATCTGTGTGTGTGGTTTCCTGTGTGAAACGCGCTGCAGGCACTCAAGAGTTGTATAGTGGTACTAGAGGCCGTCAAGGGCTGTATAGTGGTACTAGAGGCCCGTCAAGAGTTGTATAGTGGTACTAGAGGCCGTCAAGGGCTGTATAGTGGTACTAGAGGCCGTCAAGGGCTGTATAGTGGTACTAGAGGCCGTCAAGGGCTGTATAGTGGTACTAGAGGCCGTCAAGGGCTGTATAGTGGTACTAGAGGCCGTCAAGGGCTGTATAGTGGTACTAGAGGCCGTCAAGGGCTGTCTAGTGGTACTAGAGGCCCGTCAAGGGCTGTATAGTGGTACTAGAGGCCGTCAAGGGCTGTATAGTGGTACTAGAGGCCGTCAAGGGCTGTATAGTGGTACAAGAGGCCGTCAAGGGCTGTCTAGTGGTACTAGAGGCCCGTCAAGGGCTGTATAGTGGTACTAGAGGCCGTCAAGGGCTGTATAGTGGTACTAGAGGCCGTCAAGGGCTGTCTAGTGGTACTAGAGGCCCGTCAAGGGCTGTATAGTGGTACTAGAGGCCGTCAAGGGCTGTATAGTGGTACTAGAGGCCGTCAAGGGCTGTCTAGTGGTACTAGAGGTCCGTCAAGGGCTGTATAGTGGTACTAGAGGCCCGTCAAGGGCTGTATAGTGGTACTAGAGGCCCGTCAAGGGCTGTATAGTGGTACTAGAGGACCGTCAAGGGCTGTATAGTGGTACTAGAGGCCCGTCAAGGGCTGTATAGTGGTACTAGAGGCCCGTCAAGAGCTGTATAGTGGTACTAGAGGCCCGTCAAGAGCTGTATAGTGGTACTAGAGGCCCGTCAAGGGCTGTATAGTGGTACTAGAGGGCCGCCAAGGGTTGTATAGTGGTACTAGAGGGCCGCCAAGGGCTGTCTAGTGGTACTAGAGGCCGTCAAGGGCTGTATAGTGGTACTAGAGGGCCGCCAAGGGCTGTCTAGTGGTACTAGAGGCCGTCAAGGGTTGTATAGTGGTACTAGAGGGCCGTCAAGGGCTGTATAGTGGTACTAGAGGGCCGTCAAGAGTTGTATAGTGGTACTAGAGGCCGTCAAGGGCTGTATAGTGGTACTAGAGGCCCGTCAAGGGCTGTATAGTGGTACTAGAGGGCCGTCAAGGGCTGTATTGTAGTACTAGAGGGCCGTCAAGGGCTGTCTAGTGGTACTAGAGGGCTGTATAGTGGTACTAGAGGGCCGTCAAGGGCTGTCTAGTGGTACTAGAGGCCCGTCAAGGGCTGTCAAGTGGTACTAGAGGAAGTGTTGGGGGTGGTGTTGGCACCCACTCCTCCCCCTCAACACGTGTCAACATTCTCAGGAAATTTAACAGTGTGTCAGGTCTGGGTATATCAGGAAGGAGGTCAAGGCGCCGCCTGGCTGGGTATACTCCACGGCGCCACCTGATCATACGCGGTATAACCACGATAGCATGATATATCATGCTATTGTGACCACGATTCCGTGATATATCTCTTGAGAAAAATTTTGGAGGAGGGCGGTGAAATGGAACCCAGCGCTTTAGGTCAGCTCTTATAGTGACCTGTTAAAGCAGGTCGTGGTCCAAGGGGGGGGGGGGGGGTAAAGCGTACGTCTTTGGTGACCTAGAACGCGGGTTCGATTCCGTCGTCGTACTCCAATGTGTGTCTCACCCGATGATATTTTGGTGTGTGTGTGTGTGTGTGGGTGTGTGGGTGTGTGTGTGTGTGTACTCACCTATATGTACTCACCTATATGTGTCTGCAGGATCGAGCATTGACTCTTGGATCCCGCCTTTCGAGCATCAGTTGTTTACAGCAATGACTCCTGTCCCATTTCCCTATCATACCTGGTTTTAAAATTATGAATAGTATTTGCTTCCACAACCTGTTCCTTGAGTGCATTCCATTTTCCCACTACTCTCACGCTAAAAGAAAACTTCCTAACATATCTGTGACTCATCTGAGTTTCCAACTTCCATCCATGTCCCCTCGTTCTGTTACTATTCCGTGTGAACATTTCGTCTATGTCCACTCTGTCAATCCCTCTGAGTATTTTATACGTTCCTATCATGTCCCCTCTCTCCCTTCTTCTTTCTAGTGTCGTAAGGCACAGTTCCCTCAGGCGCTCCTCATACCCCATCCCTCGTAGCTCAGGGACGAGTCTCGTTGCAAACCTCTGAACCTTTTCCAGTTTCATTATATGCTTCTTCAGATGGGGACTCCATGATGAGGCGGCATACTCTAAGACTGGCCTCACGTAGGCAGTGTAAAGCGCCCTAAATGCCTCCTTGCTTAGGTTTCTGAATGATGTTCTAACTTTTGCCAGTGTAGAGTACGCTGCTGTCGTTATCCTATTTATATGTGCCTCAGGAGATAGATTAGGTGTTACGTCCACACCCAGGTCTCTTTCGCGCGTCGTCACAGGTAGGCTGTTCCCCTTCATTCTGTACTGACCCTTTGGTCCTCTATCTCCTAGTCCCATTTCCATAACTTTACATTTGCTCGTGTTGAATTCCAGTAGCCATTTCTCTGACCATCTCTGCAACCTGTTCAGGTCTTCTTGGAGGATCCTGCAATCCTCATCTGTCACAACTCTTCTCATCAACTTTGCGTCATCCGCAAACATCGACATGTAGGACTCTACACCCGTAAACCATATCGTTAACATATACAAGAATAGAATGGTCCCAGTACCGATCCTTGTGGTACTCCACTTGTTACTGTTCGCCAGTCCGACTTCTC
>WNGS01079281.1:0-13521 GCA_020271785.1 Procambarus virginalis | reverse complement strand
GCCTGGCAACACCGCACGCAGATATAGGCCTGGCAACACCGCACACAGATATAGGCTGGCAACACCGCACGCAGATATAGGCCTGGCAACACCGCACGCAGGGCGACTCACGTAAACATAACCAATCATAAACAAACATGTAAGCATCAGTGACCAACACCACTTGTTCCTCCTTCCTCAAACACTAAGAAATATTCCCAGAGGTAAAATGAATGTTGATCAGATCACACACTAGAAGGTGAAGGGACGACGATGTTTCAGTCCGTCCTGGACCATTCTCAAGTCGATTGTGGTCCAGGACGGACCGAAACGTCGTCGTCCCTTCACCTTCTAGTGTGTGGTCTGGTCAACATACTTTAGCCACGTTATTGTGACTCATCGCCTGCGTAAAACGAATGTTTTCAGTAGGCTAAAAGATGGTGCAGAATGTGTGCATGTTGCTCGGGTTGTAATAACAAATGTGGACACTATGAGGCGCTGCTGCCAAATTGATAAAGTTATCGCCAGAATATCTTGACCAAGGAAAGACTTGGGAAGTTGGGGGACTCTTGAAACTGACTACAGGTTAACCACAGGTGCTGTAAGGTAAACAGCTGTGGTTCAAACAATGTTAAAAATTATATTTATATATTTTGTTAAGAGTTTAAATCATTTTACAAGAAAAGCTGTGACAGCATCAAGTATATTTTAACATGATTGAATTCACTTTCAGAATTCCTGGCCCGCAGGGTTACCTGCCCTCTGTATATTATCATTTTTCTGGTCTCGCACCATGTGTAATATTGCCACATATCTATTGATGTACATATGATGCAGCGATGCCAAGTCTTCAGCAATGGTGCCAAGTCTTCAGCAATGTTGCCAAGTCTTCAGCAATGGTGCCAAGTCTTCAGCAATGTTGCCAAGTCTTCAGCAGTGGTGCCAAGTCTTCAGCAATGGTGCCAAGTCTTCAGCAATGGTGCCAAGTCTTCAGCAGTGGTGCCAAGTCTTCAGCAGTGGTGCCAAGTCTTCAGCAATGGTGCCAAGTCTTCAGCAATGGTGCCAAGTCTTCAGCAGTGGTGCCAAGTCTTCAGCAATGGTGCCAAGTCTTCAGCAATGGTAAAAAGTCTTCAGAAATGGTGCCAAGTCTTCAGCAATGGTAAAAAGTCTTCAGCAATGGTAAAAAGTCTTCAGAAATGTTGCCAGGTCTTCAGCAAAGTTACCAGGTCATCAGCAGTGTTGCCAAGTCTTCAAGAGTGGTTTCAAGTCTTCAAGAGTGGTTTCAAGTCTTTACATGTAGTGCCAACTCTTCACGAGTGTTGCCAAGTCTTCAGCAATGTTGCCAAGTCTTCAACAATTTTGCAAGTCTTCAGCAATGGTGCCAAGTCATCAGCAATGTTGCCAAGTCTTCAGCAATAATGCCAAGTCTTCAGCAATGATGCCAAGTCTTCAGCAATGTTGCCAAGTCTTCAGCAATGATGCCAAGTCTTCAGCAATATTGCCAAGTCTTCAGTATTATTGCCAAGTATTCAGCAATGTTGCCAAGTCTTCAGCAATGTTGCCAAGTCTTCAGCAATGTTGCCAAGTCTTCAGCAATGTTGCCAAGTCTTCAGCAATAATGCCAAGTCTTCAGCAGTGTTGCCAAGTCTTCAGCAATGTTGCCAAGTCTTCAGCAATGTTGCCAAGTCTTCAGCAATGTTGCCAAGTCTTCAGCAATGTTGCCAAGTCTTCAGCAATGGTGCCAAGTCTTCAGCAATGTTGCCAAGTCTTCAGCAATGTTGCCAAGTCTTCAGCAATGTTGCCAAGTCTTCAGCAATGATGCCAAGTCTTCAGCAATGTTGCCAAGTCTTCAACAATTTTGCCAAGTCTTCAGCAATGTTGCCAAGTCTTCAGCAATGTTGCCAAGTCTTCAGCAATGTTGCCAAGTCTTCAGCAATGTTGCCAAGTCTTCAGTAATATTGCCAAGTCTTCAGCAATGTTGCCAAGTCTTCAGCAATGTTGCCAAGTCTTCAGCAAAGGTGCCAAGTCTTCAGCAATGTTGCCAAGTCTTCAGTAATATTGCCAAGTCTTCAGCAAAGGTGCCAAGTCTTCAGCAATGTTGCCAAGTCTTCAGCAATGTTGCCAAGTCTTCACATGGTCAACACACAGGGTGCTGGCTACACCACCACAGGGTCAACACACAGGGTGCTGGCTACACCACCACAGGGTGCTGGCCACACCACCACAGGGTCAACACACAGGGTGCTGGCTACACCACCACAGGGTGCTGGCTACACCACCACAGGGTCAACACACAGGGTGCTGGCTACACTACCACAGGGTCAACACACAGGGTGCTGGCTACACCACCACAGGGTCAACACACAGGGTGCTGGCTACACCACCACAGGGTCAACACACAGGGTGCTGGCTACACCACCACAGGGTCAACACACAGGGTGCTGGCTACACCACCACAGGATCAACACACAGGGTGCTGGCTACACCACCTCAGGGTCAACACACAGGGTGCTGGCTACACCACCACAGGGTGCTGGCTACACCACCTCAGGGTCAACACACAGGGTGCTGGCTACACCACCACAGGGTCAACACACAGGGTGCTGGCTACACCACCACAGGATCAACACACAGGGTGCTGGCTACACCACCTCAGGGTCAACACACAGGGTGCTGGCTACACCACCACAGGGTCAACACACAGGGTGCTGGCTACACCACCACAGGGTCAACACACAGGGTGCTGGCTACACCACCACAGGGTCAACACACAGGGTGCTGGCTACACCACCACAGGGTCAACACACAGGGTGCTGGCTACACCACCACAGGGTCAACACACAGGGTCAACACACAGGGTGCTGGCTACAACACCACAGGGTCAACACACAGGGTGCTGGCTACACCACCACAGGGTCAACACACAGGGTGCTGGCTACACCACCACAGGATCAACACACAGGGTGCTGGCTACACCACCACAGGGTCAACACACAGGGTCAACACACAGGGTGCTGGCTACACCACCACAGGATCAACACACAGGGTGCTGGCTACAACACCACAGGGTCAACACACAGGGTGCTGGCTACACCACCTCAGGGTCAACACACAGGGTGCTGGCTACACCACCACAGGGTCAACACACAGGGTGCTGGCCACACCACCACAGGGTGCTGGCTACACCACCACAGGATCAACACACAGGGTGCTGGCTACACCACCACAGGATCAACACACAGGGTGCTGGCTACACCACCACAGGGTCAACACACAGGGTGCTGGCTACAACACCTCAGGGTCAACACACAGGGTGCTGGCTACACCACCACAGGATCAACACACAGGGTGCTGGCTACACCACCTCAGGGTCAACACACAGGGTGCTGGCTACACCACCACAGGGTCAACACACAGGGTGCTGGCTACACCACCACAGGATCAACACACAGGGTGCTGGCTACACCACCTCAGGGTCAACACACAGGGTGCTGGCTACACCACCTCAGGGTCAACACACAGGGTGCTGGCTACACCATCACAGGGTCAACACACAGGGTGCTGGCTACACCACCACAGGGTCAACACACAGGGTGCTGGCCACACCACCACAGGGTCAACACACAGGGTGCTGGCTACACCACCACATGGTCAACACACAGGGTGCTGGCTACACCACCTCAGGGTCAACACACAGGGTGCTGGCTACACCACCACAGGATCAACACACAGGGTGCTGGCTACAACACCACAGGGTCAACACACAGGGTGCTGGCTACAACACCTCAGGGTCAACACACAGGGTGCTGGCTACACCACCACAGGGTCAACACACAGGGTGCTGGCTACACCACCACAGGGTCAACACACAGGGTGCTGGCTACACCACCACAGGGTCAACACACAGGGTGCTGGCTACAACACCACAGGGTCAACACACAGGGTGCTGGCTACACCACCACAGGATCAACACACAGGGTGCTGGCTACAACACCACAGGGTCAACACACAGGGTGCTGGCTACAACACCTCAGGGTCAACACACAGGGTGCTGGCTACACCACCACAGGGTCAACACACAGGGTGCTGGCTACACCACCACAGGGTCAACACACAGGGTGCTGGCTACACCACCTCAGGGTCAACACACAGGGTGCTGGCTACACCACCACAGGGTCAACACACAGGGTGCTGGCTACACCACCACAGGATCAACACACAGGGTGCTGGCTACACCACCACAGGATCAACACACAGGGTGCTGGCTACACCACCACAGGGTCAACACACAGGGTGCTGGCTACACCACCTCAGGGTCAACACACAGGGTGCTGGCTACACCACCACAGGGTCAACACACAGGGTGCTGGCTACACCACCACAGGGTCAACACACAGGGTGCTGGCTACACCACCTCAGGGTCAACACACAGGGTGCTGGCTACACCACCACAGGGTCAACACACAGGGTGCTGGCTACACCACCACAGGATCAACACACAGGGTGCTGGCTACACCACCACAGGGTCAACACACAGGGTGCTGGCTACACCACCTCAGGGTCAACACACAGGGTGCTGGCTACACCACCTCAGGGTCAACACACAGGGTGCTGGCTACACCACCACAGGATCAACACACAGGGTCAACACACAGGGTGCTGGCTACACCACCTCAGGGTCAACACACAGGGTGCTGGCTACACCACCACAGGGTCAACACACAGGGTGCTGGCTACACCACCACAGGGTCAACACACAGGGTGCTGGCTACACCACCACAGGGTCAACACACAGGGTGCTGGCTACAACACCACAGGGTCAACACACAGGGTGCTGGCTACAACACCTCAGGGTCAACACACAGGGTGCTGGCTACACCACCACAGGGTCAACACACAGGGTGCTGGCTACACCACCACAGGGTCAACACACAGGGTGCTGGCTACACCACCACAGGGTCAACACACAGGGTGCTGGCTACAACACCACAGGGTCAACACACAGGGTGCTGGCTACAACACCTCAGGGTCAACACACAGGGTGCTGGCTACACCACCACAGGGTCAACACACAGGGTGCTGGCCACACCACCACAGGGTGCTGGCTACAACACCTCAGGGTCAACACACAGGGTGCTGGCTACACCACCACAGGGTCAACACACAGGGTGCTGGCTACACCACCACAGGGTGCTGGCTACAACACCTCAGGGTCAACACACAGGGTGCTGGCTACACCACCACAGGGTCAACACACAGGGTGCTGGCCACACCACCACAGGGTGCTGGCTACACCACCTCAGGGTCAACACACAGGGTGCTGGCTACACCACCACAGGATCAACACACAGGGTGCTGGCTACACCACCACAGGGTCAACACACAGGGTGCTGGCTACACCACCACAGGGTCAACACACAGGGTGCTGGCTACACCACCACAGGGTCAACACACAGGGTGCTGGCTACACCACCACAGGGTCAACACACAGGGTGCTGGCTACACCACCACAGGGTCAACACACAGGGTGCTGGCCACACCACCACAGGGTGCTGGCTACACCACCACAGGGTCAACACACAGGGTGCTGGCTACACCACCACAGGGTCAACACACAGGGTGCTGGCTACACCACCACAGGGTCAACACACAGGGTGCTGGCTACACCACCACAGGGTCAACACACAGGGTGCTGGCTACACCACCACAGGGTCAACACACAGGGTGCTGGCTACACCACCTCAGGGTCAACACACAGGGTGCTGGCTACACCACCACAGGGTCAACACACAGGGTGCTGGCTACACCACCACAGGGTCAACACACAGGGTGCTGGCTACACCACCACAGGGTCAACACACAGGGTGCTGGCTACACCACCACAGGGTGCTGGCTACACCACCACAGGGTCAACACACAGGGTGCTGGCTACAACACCACAGGGTCAACACACAGGGTGCTGGCTACACCACCACAGGGTCAACACACAGGGTGCTGGCTACACCACCACAGGGTCAACACACAGGGTGCTGGCTACACCACCACAGGGTCAACACACAGGGTGCTGGCTACAACCACCACAGGGTCAACACACAGGGTGCTGGCTACACCACCACAGGGTCAACACACAGGGTGCTGGCTACACCACCACAGGGTGCTGGCTACACCACCACAGGGTCAACACACAGGGTGCTGGCTACACCACCACAGGGTCAACACACAGGGTGCTGGCTACACCACCACAGGGTCAACACACAGGGTGCTGGCTACACCACCACAGGGTCAACACACAGGGTGCTGGCTACACCACCACAGGGTCAACACACAGGGTGCTGGACACAACACCACAGGATCAACACACAGGGTGCTGGCTACACCACCTCAGGATCAACACACAGGGTGCTGGCTACACCACCTCAGGGTCAACACACAGGGTGCTGGCTACACCACCACAGGGTCAACACACAGGGTGCTGGCTACACCACCACAGGGTCAACACACAGGGTGCTGGCTACACCACCACAGGGTCAACACACAGGGTGCTGGCTACACTACCACAGGGTCAACACACAGGGTGCTGGCTACACCACCACAGGGTGCTGGCTACACCACCACAGGGTCAACACACAGGGTGCTGGCTACACCACCACAGGGTCAACACACAGGGTGCTGGCTACACCACCACAGGGTCAACACACAGGGTGCTGGCTACACCACCACAGGGTCAACACACAGGGTGCTGGCTACACCACCACAGGGTGCTGGCTACACCACCACAGGGTCAACACACAGGGTGCTGGCTACACCACCACAGGGTCAACACACAGGGTGCTGGCTACACCACCTCAGGGTCAACACACAGGGTGCTGGCTACACCACCTCAGGGTCAACACACAGGGTGCTGGCTACACCACCACAGGGTGCTGGCTACACCACCACAGGGTCAACACACAGGGTGCTGGCCACACCACCACAGGGTGCTGGCTACACCACCACAGGGTCAACACACAGGGTGCTGGCCACACCACCACAGGGTCAACACACAGGGTGCTGGCTACACCACCTCAGGGTGCTGGCTACACCACCACAGGGTCAACACACAGGGTGCTGGCTACACCACCACAGGGTCAACACACAGGG
Organism: Procambarus virginalis; assembly: GCA_020271785.1. Taxonomy (NCBI): domain Eukaryota; kingdom Metazoa; phylum Arthropoda; class Malacostraca; order Decapoda; family Cambaridae; genus Procambarus; species Procambarus virginalis. Next base: position 6,402 of record WNGS01079281.1, on the reverse strand, counting down.
TGCTGGCTACACCACCTCAGGGTGCTGGCTACACCACCACAGGGTCAACACACAGGGTGCTGGCCACACCACCACAGGGTCAACACACAGGGTGCTGGCTACACCACCTCAGGGTCAACACACAGGGTGCTGGCTACACCACCACAGGGTGCTGGCTACACCACCACAGGGTCAACACACAGGGTGCTGGCCACACCACCACAGGGTGCTGGCTACACCACCTCAGGGTCAACACACAGGGTGCTGGCTACACCACCACAGGGTCAACACACAGGGTGCTGGCTACACCACCACAGGATCAACACACAGGGTGCTGGCTACACCACCACAGGGTCAACACACAGGGTGCTGGCTACACCACCTCAGGGTCAACACACAGGGTGCTGGCTACACCACCACAGGGTCAACACACAGGGTGCTGGCTACACCACCACAGGGTCAACACACAGGGTGCTGGCTACACCACCTCAGGGTCAACACACAGGGTGCTGGCTACACCACCACAGGGTCAACACACAGGGTGCTGGCTACACCACCACAGGGTGCTGGCTACACCACCACAGGGTCAACACACAGGGTGCTGGCTACACCACCACAGGGTGCTGGCTACACCACCTCAGGGTCAACACACAGGGTGCTGGCTACACCACCACAGGGTGCTGGCTACACCACCTCAGGGTCAACACACAGGGTGCTGGCCACACCACCACAGGGTGCTGGCTACACCACCTCAGGGTCAACACACAGGGTGCTGGCTACACCACCACAGGGTCAACACACAGGGTGCTGGCTACACCACCTCAGGGTCAACACACAGGGTGCTGGCTACACCACCACAGGATCAACACACAGGGTGCTGGCTACACCACCACAGGGTGCTGGCTACACCACCACAGGGTCAACACACAGGGTGCTGGCTACACCACCTCAGGGTCAACACACAGGGTGCTGGCTACAACACCTCAGGGTCAACACACAGGGTGCTGGCTACACCACCACAGGGTCAACACACAGGGTGCTGGCTACACCACCACAGGGTCAACACACAGGGTGCTGGCTACACCACCTCAGGGTCAACACACAGGGTGCTGGCTACACCACCACAGGGTCAACACACAGGGTGCTGGCTACACCACCTCAGGGTCAACACACAGGGTGCTGGCTACACCACCACAGGGTCAACACACAGGGTCAACACACAGGGTCAACACACAGGGTGCTGGCTACACCACCACAGGGTCAACACACAGGGTGCTGGCTACACCACCACAGGATCAACACACAGGGTGCTGGCTACACCACCACAGGGTGCTGGTTACACCACCACAGGGTCAACACACAGGGTCAACACACAGGGTGCTGGCTACACCACCACAGGGTCAACACACAGGGTGCTGGCTACACCACCTCAGGGTCAACACACAGGGTGCTGGCTACACCACCACAGGGTCAACACACAGGGTGCTGGCTACACCACCTCAGGGTCAACACACAGGGTGCTGGCTACACCACCACAGGATCAACACACAGGGTGCTGGCTACACCACCACAGGGTCAACACACAGGGTGCTGGCTACACCACCACAGGGTCAACACACAGGGTGCTGGCCACACCACCACAGGGTCAACACACAGGGTGCTGGCTACACCACCACAGGGTCAACACACAGGGTGCTGGCTACACCACCTCAGGGTCAACACACAGGGTGCTGGCTACACCACCTCAGGGTCAACACACAGGGTGCTGGCTACACCACCACAGGGTCAACACACAGGGTGCTGGCTACACCACCTCAGGGTCAACACACAGGGTGCTGGCTACACCACCACAGGGTCAACACACAGGGTGCTGGCTACACCACCTCAGGGTCAACACACAGGGTGCTGGCTACACCACCACAGGGTCAACACACAGGGTGCTGGCTACACCACCACAGGGTCAACACACAGGGTGCTGGCCACACCACCACAGGGTCAACACACAGGGTGCTGGCTACACCACCACAGGGTCAACACACAGGGTGCTGGCCACACCACCACAGGGTCAACACACAGGGTGCTGGCCACACCACCACAGGGTCAACACACAGGGTGCTGGCTACACCACCACAGGGTCAACACACAGGGTGCTGGCTACACCACCACAGGATCAACACACAGGGTGCTGGCTACACCACCACAGGGTGCTGGCTACACCACCACAGGGTGCTGGCTACACCACCACAGGGTCAACACACAGGGTGCTGGCTACACCACCACAGGATCAACACACAGGGTGCTGGCTACACCACCACAGGGTGCTGGCTACACCACCACAGGGTCAACACACAGGGTGCTGGCTACACCACCACAGGGTGCTGGCCACAACACCACAGGGTCAACACACAGGGTGCTGGCTACACCACCACAGGGTGCTGGCTACACCACCACAGGGTCAACACACAGGGTGCTGGCTACACCACCACAGGGTGCTGGCTACACCACCACAGGGTCAACACACAGGGTGCTGGCTACACCACCACAGGGTGCTGGCTACACCACCACAGGGTCAACACACAGGGTGCTGGCTACACCACCTCAGGGTCAACACACAGGGTGCTGGCTACACCACCACAGGGTCAACACACACGGTGCTGGCCACACCACCACAGGGTCAACACACAGGGTGCAAGAAGACGCCTTGCAAGATGCTTCACGCTCAGGTTAAGAGAGCAATATTTGCAATATTTGAGCGTCTGTCAGTTTTATTATGATTGAAGGCGGTGAAAGATGGCACGGGTGGCCGGGCCGTGCACCGTGCACGGAGGCGTGTGCACCGGCCGCTAATTACACCGCCAGGCCAATTCAGGTCACCGATATGTTAAACTGCGCTGCAACGGTGACGAATGGCCTAAACTGCCCTGTGTTGGGATGCAATATTCACTACGGTATAGTTCCAGGAGGAGTGTGTGTGTTAGTGTGCTCCCAGCACCAGGTGTGGCTCCCAACACCAGGTGGGCTCCCAGCACCAGGTGTGCTCCCAGCACCAGGTGTGGCTCCCAGCACCAGGTGTGGCTCCCAGCACCAGGTGTGGCTCCCAGCACCAGGTGTGCTCCCAGCACCAGGTGTGGCTCCCAGCACCAGGTGTGCTCCCAGCACCAGGTGTGGCTCCCAGCACCAGGTGTGGCTCCCAGCACCAGGTGTGGCTCCCAGCACCAGGTGGGGCTCCCAGCACCAGGTGTGCTCCCAGCACCAGGTGTGCTCCCAGCACCAGGTGTGCTCCCAGCACCAGGTGTGCTCCCAGCACCAGGTGTGGCTCCCAGCACCAGGTGTGCTCCCAGCACCAGGTGTGGCTCCCAGCACCAGGTGGGCTCCCAGCACCAGGTGTGCTCCCAGCACCAGGTGTGGCTCCCAGCACCAGGTGTGGCTCCCAGCACCAGGTGTGGCTCCCAGCACCAGGTGTGCTCCCAGCACCAGGTGGGCTCCCAGCACCAGGTGTGCTCCCAGCACCAGGTGTGCTCCCAGCACCAGGTGTGGCTCCCAGCACCAGGTGTGGCTCCCAGCACCAGGTGGGCTCCCAGCACCAGGTGTGGCTCCCAGCACCAGGTGTGCTCCCAGCACCAGGTGTGGCTCCCAGCACCAGGTGTGGCTCCCAGCACCAGGTGTGGCTCCCAGCACCAGGTGTGCTCCCAGCACCAGGTGGGCTCCCAGCACCAGGTGTGCTCCCAGCACCAGGTGTGCTCCCAGCACCAGGTGTGGCTCCCAGCACCAGGTGTGCTCCCAGCACCAGGTGTGCTCCCAGCACCAGGTGTGGCTCCCAGCACCAGGTGTGCTCCCAGCACCAGGTGTGCTCCCAGCACCAGGTGTGGCTCCCAGCACCAGGTGTGCTCCCAGCACCAGGTGTGCTCCCAGCACCAGGTGTGGCTCCCAGCACCAGGTGTGCTCCCAGCACCAGGTGGGGCTCCCAGCACCAGGTGTGCTCCCAGCACCAGGTGTGCTCCCAGCACCAGGTGGGCTCCCAGCACCAGGTGTGCTCCCAGCACCAGGTGGGGCTCCCAGCACCAGGTGTGGCTCCCAGCACCAGGTGTGGCTCCCAGCACCAGGTGTGCTCCCAGCACCAGGTGTGGCTCCCAGCACCAGGTGTGCTCCCAGCACCAGGTGTGCTCCCAGCACCAGGTGTGGCTCCCAGCACCAGGTGGGCTCCCAGCACCAGGTGGGGCTCCCAGCACCAGGTGGGCTCCCAGCACCAGGTGGGGCTCCCAGCACCAGGTGGGCTCCCAGCACCAGGTGTGCTCCCAGCACCAGGTGTGGCTCCCAGCACCAGGTGGGCTCCCAGCACCAGGTGTGCTCCCAGCACCAGGTGTGCTCTAAAGAAAGAAAAGTCTTGGTTTAAGAATATCTTAAACCTGTAAATATTTCTCCTCTTAAGGTAGTCTATTTGTAGCGCTCTGCGATGCTATATTAGCCGGATAGTGTTACCCGCACGTTCTGTCGGCCGGATAGGTTCGCCCACGCGCTTTTCAGGCCAGATAGCGGTACTTCCATGTTATGTAGGCCGGATAACGTCATTTACACGTCGCAGAGATCCGACTGGCGTCATTTATATACGGTGTAGGCCGGATATCGTCACCCCACACTTTGTGTAGGCCGGATAGCGTCATTTACATGTCGCAGAGATCTGACTGGGGTCGTTTATATACGGTGTAGGCCGGATATCATCACCCCACACCTTGTGTAGGCCGGATAGCGCTAACTACAACGTGTATATAGGCCGGATAGCTTAACTAAAGTGCGTTAGTCCAGCACGGAAATGACACTTTATTTAGGCTGTACAGGCCGGCTGGAATGACCCCACGTTACGTAAGCCGGATGTAGTGAGCCCCCACGTTGTGTAAGCCGGATGTAGTGAGCCCCCACGTTGTGTAAGCGGATGTAGTGAACCCTCACGTTGTGTAAGCCGGATGTAGTGAACCCTCCACGTTGTGTAAGCCGGATGTAGTGAACCCCTCCACGTTGTGTAAGCCGGATGTAGTGAACCTCCACGTTGTGTAAGCCGGATGTAGTGACCCCCTCCACGTTGTGTAAGCCGGATGTAGTGAACCCCCCCACGTTGTGTAAGCCGGATGTAGTGAACCCCCCCACGTTGTGTAAGCCGGATGTAGTGAACCCCCACGTTGTGTAAGCCGGATGTAGTGAACCCCCCCACGTTGTGTAAGCCGGATGTAGTGAACCCCCCCACGTTGTGTAAGCCGGATGTAGTGAACCCCCACGTTGTGTAAGCCGGATGTAGTGAACCCCACACGTTGTGTAAGCCGGATGCAGTGAACCCTCCACGTTGTGTAAGCCGGATGTAGTGAACCCTCCACGTTGTGTAAGCCGGATGTAGTGACCCCCCTCCACGTTGTGTAAGCCGGATGTAGTGAACCCTCCACGTTGTGTAAGCCGGATGTAGTGACCCCCTCCACGTTGTGTAAGCCTGATGTAGTGAACCCCCACGTTGTGTAAGCCGGATGTAGTGAACCCTCCACGTTGTGTAAGCCTGATGTAGTGAACCCCACGTTGTGTAAGCCGGATGTAGTGACCCCTCCACGTTGTGTAAGCCGGATGTAGTGAACCCCTCCACGTTGTGTAAGCCGGATGCAGTGACCCCCTCCACGTTGTGTAAGCCGGATGTAGTGAACCCCCTCCACGTTGTGTAAGCCTGATGTAGTGAACCCCCACGTTGTGTAAGCCGGATGTAGTGAACCTCCACGTTGTGTAAGCCTGATGTAGTGAACCCCTCCACGTTGTGTAAGCCTGATGTAGTGAACCCCCACGTTGTGTAAGCCGGATGTAGTGACCCCCCTCCACGTTGTGTAAGCCTGATGTAGTGAACCCCCACGTTGTGTAAGCCGGATGTAGTGAACCCTCCACGTTGTGTAAGCCTGATGTAGTGAACCCTCCACGTTGTGTAAGCCTGATGTAGTGAACCCCACGTTGTGTAAGCGGATGTAGTGACCCCCTCCACGTTGTGTAAGCCTGATGTAGTGAACCCACACGTTGTGTAAGCCGGATGTAGTGAACCCTCCACGTTGTGTAAGCCGGATGTAGTGAACCTCCACGTTGTGTAAGCCGGATGTAGTGAACCCCTCCACGTTGTGTAAGCCGGATGTAGTGAACCCTCCACGTTGTGTAAGCCGGATGTAGTGAACCCCACACGTTGTGTAAGCCGGATGTAGTGAACCCCTCCACGTTGTGTAAGCCGGATGTAGTGAACCCCTCCACGTTGTGTAAGCCGGATGTAGTGACCCCTCCACGTTGTGTAAGCCGGATGTAGTGACCCCCTCCACGTTGTGTAAGCGGATGTAGCAGCTGTAACTCTCGTGTCTTAGCTCTGGCTCTTGTAAGTCTTACAGAACACAAGACTGTTGAGATAAATAATAT
>WNGS01079268.1:0-12291 GCA_020271785.1 Procambarus virginalis | reverse complement strand
ACTCAGAGATGGGATGTCATAGTGCTTGGGTACTGTTTATGGATATGTGACCCAGTGGAGGCAAGGACATTAATGGAAACAAATGGTTAAGTGTCCATGTTTTATCCCTTGCTTGAGATTGCCGCTCCACATAATATAAATGGGAGCCTGCTTCACTTCACACCGAGCATAAATTTTGTATTGAGAATAGGTACACAGCTGTCAAGGAGCCGTTGACAGACGGATATACAGATATTATTTCTCTGTTTACAACAGAACTTGCTGCATACATTGTCATAACTGATGAATCTTTTACAGGCAAGGCAGAATGGAGACAAACTTCCTTGAAATCGGGAGAAACTAGGTTTAAATCCGTGTTATCACGCTGTGCTATATTCCAGTCCCATTGGTCTATTATCTCAATAGTTGTTCTTGCTCTAATTTCTCCTGATCTCGTTTCGTCCCCACACACAGCAAGTGAGAGAGCACTGAATAACAATTGTCATCACCTTTAACACTAACTGGCATACGGCTGTTGATCGTTATTCCTCCACAAATTTTAAAGATTTCTGCAGCCGTCTTGTCCTCCGAAAATTCAACATTTGCAGGAACCTTAATGTAAACCTAACCAAATGTAAACTGTCAACAAAAGTATTTGCACACCCTCCGTCACTATGTTCAGAGACAATTCTTTAACAAACGTTCAAGAAATTTGTAAATGATTTGTTCAAAATGGACACATGATTGCTAAACTGGTTTTTAGGAACTGTGGGCAGGGTCTGTGGAAACTGTCCCCCTCTGAACACCGCAACGTTTGTGCTTATATGAATATACGTCACATACACATATTTTATACCACGCATTTAATTTGTATCATTAGTTCTTTATTGTTCACTTACATACTCAAAGAACCAGTAACATCTACATTCGAGGAAGGATTCCAGAAGCAGTTAACCACTGCGATTTCTTGTTTCTGTAATCCTTCTTTATGCTGTAGGTAAAGCAGTTAATAGAGTTACTGTCTCCTGCTCCTGGGGTTGGTGGTTCGAGACTCCTAGTGCCCAGGTGAATGTGGAGAAGGTCAGTAGATCGACCTTGGAGGTGGACCTCGATACACGCCTAACGAATAGACATGCACAAGCTGCCTGTCCTCAGTGTATATTTTTACATTGCTCATCGCTCATCGCTCTTCTCATTCGCTCATCTCTCTCTATCTCATCTCTCTCTCTCTCTCTCTCTCTCTATCTCTCTCTCTCTCTCTCTCTATCTCTCTCTCTCTCTCTCTCTCTCTCTCTCTCTCTCTCTCTCTCTCTCTCTCTCTCTCTCTCTCTCTCAGCACCCACATATGTGTTGTATGTGGATGCTGAAGTTCAGTTTCTTGTCTATGTATAGGTCAAGGAACTTTCCATAATTTTTATTGCTAATGTTAACATTGTCTATCTGAAATTTAATTTGGTTTGAGGATTTACTTCCAATTAAAATGTAGTCGGTCTATTTTATGTTTAGTTGGATTTTGTTGGTTTACTTCCGTGAGTGGACTTTTTAACTTTGTTATTTACATTATTATTTAGTGCGTTTGGGTTGGGGTCTGAATAGATGAAGGTAGTCGTCAGCACTTATCTTTACACTTACTGGAAATATCTAAGTATCAGCTGAAGTATCTTCACACTTGAGATAAACTTTAGTAGATATTTTCTGGACTATTCCTTAAGTTTCGCAGGCCAACGAAGATGGAATTCACATGAAATGGATTTTGTGACTATCGTTAATAATGTTGTGTTTTCTCTGTCTAGCTTCAGACCCGGTCATGTTACAATTGTGTCTGAGAGTGTTAAGCGTAACTAAGGATGATAGAAAATCACTTACAATTAATGCATCAAGTTTAGAGACTTGTACACATTTTAGTGTAAGAAGGAAGGCAAATAGTTCTGTCTGATGGGTAGAGGCAACTGCACCTGCACCCGTGGGGCGGTGTAGGAAACCATCAGTGTATATGATTTGAGAGAGAGAATGATCTGTGGACAGAGCATCAAATATGGCGTAAGGTATTGGGCTTTGCCTCAAGACGAAGCATAATAAGGAGCCCGAATATCTGGGGAAAAAATTACATTAAAAATTGTCCACGTGATACATATATAATCACGATTTAAACATTTCATTTGTATTAATTGAATATATATTATTAGGAAGTTTTGTTTATCTGGGTAAGTTGTCAGCTTATATGAACTAATAGCTAGCGTGGCTTGTATACTGGGTACATCCGGTCTCTTACCCTAGACCGTGGCGGTAACTTTATGGTCAGGAAGCCACAAATATTTACAATAGGGCTCGGTCAGTCAATATGATTCCTTTGACATCACTCAACTTATGTATTCTGCTCTCGTATTGACAATTTGAATGATATCAAGAACATTTTGAATATCTTCTGACATAGATGGTGCTATAGTTGATTGTTGTTCATGACCTGTCCAGTGGGTCGAGACTATAGTCTCATTAGCACCTCTCAAATTGGTGAAAAGAAATTCTTGCTGCAAGAATATGTGTTCTCAGAGCTAACTAGGGAAACTAAAATACATATTTCCTAAATAAATACTTTAATTACAAATATTTGAAAATATATGATATGTTTCCGAATTTTTGATGATACAGAACATATTGTGGTTTATAATTAATTCTTAATAGTGATCTTATCCGGTATCATAATTTACATACATATCGAGTTCTGTTTTCAATTTCTTTCTTTATTATGCACCCCATACCCACCCCGTGGGCGGTTGTGTAAAGGATTACAGAGGCACATAATCGGTTCAGGAACTGAACCCTCTAGTTCGTTTAACTAAGCAAATAACAATCTTTTGACGCTAGTTACAAAATTATTAATGTTATATATACATATACTCATGCATACATGTACATACATATACATGTATACATACACATACATATTTAATCACCCCCACACAAATAATCTTTTGTGTCACAAGTGATCAACAAGAGGCTCACAACAGTCACTATACAAGGCACTTTACATCTATGGTGAGTCACACAGTTACTAGTCTTGCTGCACACCCACCCAACTGGGCGGCAGCTTTACAGTCATGTGCTCCACACCCACCCAACTGGGCGGAGCTTTACAGTCATGTACTCCACACCCACCCAACTGGGCGGCAGCTTTACAGTCATGTACTCCACACCCACCCAACTGGGCGGCAGCTTTACAGTCATGTGCGCATTACTTCAGTAAGCAATTTGGATACTTCGCTAAGATTTCGGGCAGCACTTCATTATGAAAGACAAATCATAAGAAGCATCTTGACATGAAAAGTGCTTACACATTTCTTGGAAACCATTGATGGTGTTATCTCTAGTTCCGTGATTTTTTTCACATTCCATTATATAATGACGCAAAGTATGCGAATAGTTCTGCTGACAGAGTTTATATTTAGTCAGATCTACATCAGCAGATGTTACAAACTCCCAGAGGTACTTGTAGCCGAGCTTAAGCCTAGCAGTGGTAACATCAAGAAGTCTGCTAACATTATTGGATGACCCATAGACGTGCGGTTCTTCCTGCATAATAGAATAATGATAGATGGAGTAACTGGTGTGAGTTTCACTTTGCCTCAAGTCTCCGAAATTTAGTTGATGTTCCGGGATATTACTGCCCTCAGGCTGCTCAAAGGCAGTCCAAGTTGGTAATCAATTCCCTCTTTACGAGCAAATGTCTTGGCCAACTCATCAGTTCCATCATGCATTCGGAGACCAATATGGGAAGGAATCCACAGGAGACAAACTCTGACTCCATCATTGATTATTTCATATACCTGTGTCTAGCTTCAGAGATAAGCACGCCACAGTTATGCCTGTTGTGTATTAAAATGACTACATTTTTATGTTAATTTCTTTTTGTAAAAGATGATGATAAACTTCAATAATTGTAAGTAATTATCAAAGAAGGCACCAAGCCGGGAAGGCTATGTAGCACCATCAAATAAAGGTATTATTGAAACTTTATAGGAAAACGTTAAATCCTAAATATATCTCTATTCCTATACTTGAAATATTGTATACTTTGCTCTCTCCATCGTACTTCTGCACCTGCTGGCAGGTGGTGCGGTGCGATGTGCAGGTGGTGTTCATTACTAGGTGAGCTGGCAGGTGGTGTTCACTGCTAGATGACCTGCTGTTCACCTAGCAGTAATTAGATACCTGGGAGGTAGTTCATTGTTGTGGGGATGTATATCCTGAGGCCCTGTATACAATGTTCACAATAGAACAATGTATAATCATTTCATGGTATACAGCACATTGAGAAGGAATGAAGGTTAGATTTGAAAATTTAGTTTTTAATACACTTACACATTTATTGAGTCTTTCCTTCATCTTCATTCAAGCACAAGGGTATTACAGTAAGTTTCTTCATTATTATTTATTAATATTATTAGTATTTTTTTTGTTATTATTTGTATTATTGTTAACAGGAGGAGTGAGGGGGGGGGGGTAATGGTTTACATGTCCACATTCCAATGCCCGCTCCCAGGGCTGGGGGTGCGGGGGTGTACAATAAACTACCCACCTCCGGCGGCAGCTTGTCGAAGGCGGAAGTGTAGCCTAGGCCGTTTGTCATGATAATTAGTGATGGCTCTTATTTTGATTATGGGTCCGTACTCCAGTTAAGACTTTATTCTTAATTTGTATTACAATGCTGGTAAAATACACTTCTTGATGATGACTATGGAGTACAAATGGACTCATTGTGTACCCTATGCTCACATGATGAGTATATAGGGTACACAATGAACTACCACTCACACGATGGGTATGGGATGCATAAGAAACTATCGCACAGAGGATGAGTATGGAGAGCAAAGTAAACAAAGATTCACACGATGAGAAAGGGTTGTACGATGTCCTATATGACTCACAGAATGAGTATAAGGTGCACAATAAACTACAGGTAACAGGATAAGTATGGGTTGCACAATAATTTACAGGTCACAGGATGGGTATGGGGTGCACAAACAACTGGTAACAGGATGAGTATGGGTTGCACAATAAATTACAGGTAACAGGATGGGTATGGGTTGCACAAACTACTGGTAACAGGATGAGTATGGGATGCACAATAAATTACCGCACAGAGGATGAGTATGGGGTGCACAAACTACTGATAACAAGATGAGTATGGTTTACACAATAAATTACAGGTCACATGATGGGTATGGGGTTGAACAAACTACTGGTAACAGGATGAGTATGGGTTGCACAATAAATTACCGCACAGAGGATGAGCATAGGGTGCACGTAAACAGGACTCACAGGATGAGTATGGGGTGCACAATAAATTACCATTCACAGGATGAGTCTGTGATGTTCGTGCTCTATATTAAGATAACTAAAATACACCTCTGTTTCCAAAATACTTTAATGACCAATATTTGCAAATATATTTTATGTTTCCGATTTTCTGATAATATAAAACATATCATCATATGTATAGGGGTCCCAGTATTAGTCTTGTTCGTTCTCGACACACAGTCGAGAATTCCGTGTTCGAATCCTGGGCGGGACAGAAATGGTTGGGAAAATTTCCTTTCACGTAATGCGACTGTTCACCTAGCAGTAAGTAGGTACTCGGGAATTAGTCAGCTTGTTGTGGGGGTTGCATCCTAGGCGGGGTCAGTAATTCGACCTTAAGGATGACCTTGATAAAAGCCTATCGTGTATGAATATACTGTGGCTTCCTGTCCCCCAACACAATGAATTATTATAATTATAATATTATGGTTTATAATTAAGTTCTTAAGAGTGATTATGCGTCATAATTAACATACGTCTATCTTTACCTCAACATTTTATAAGTTAATTTCTGTCTGTATATGATGATGATCATATACAATTAAGGTAGCATTGCAACTTTATAGGAAATTGTTAAGTCCAAAATATATCTTGGTTCTTATACTTGAGATATTGTTACAATAAACGTTTGAAAACAAAGTTTATATATGTATTTAAAATATAAAACATTTTGCGTTTATCAACGCATCTCTCTGAATTACAATTTTTTTCTGAATTGTGAAGCCTGTATTGGCCGCCTGGCAGGACACTGATGCATTGGAAGTTTTCATGTGTCCGGACACCGGCGATGGTGTCGTATTGGCTATTTATTTAACCATATCTTGGCTTTCATTTAAGATATATTTTCCTTGAAATGTAGTCACATTATCGTCTACATCTGTGTTTATGCTGACATATAGACCTTTGATGTTACTTTGCACATATGCAAATGAATTACACAATTAATTCACTTGTTTGTAGGCCTTCACACTCCCTGAGATAGCCATCACGTGACTATAAAAAGACATATATCTTCACTTTCACTTCAGTTATATTTATACTAAAGTATTAACATGCAGCTTATATTTCTGTCTTTATTATGACATAGAAAACTTCGTTTATTACAATATTTAGATTAAATTAACATTGATCTTCGAAAGATCATAGATCCCATCGATAGGGAGAGCGTCGGCCAAGAAACCTTGTTTAAAATATGAATATCTTTCCTGTCTAATAAGATATAATCTCTGTGATGGATTCACAAAAACTATTTTATCTCTGCATTTCTGATAACATATACAAATATAAGTTTTATTTGTGAATCTCTATTAATTAAGCAATATATCAGAGAGTGTGTAGGGTTCGGTGTTCTATGAACGAAAAAGGACATGGGTAGTTTAAGTAGCGAACGCATACAAACGAATAACGTTAGTATCTATATAACAAAATTATTGTCCTATGGAGTTGATTTAACTTACAGACACATTTTTATAAATAAATATTAAATGTTTTGTGGCTATTTATGAAATATATTATTACAAATACCCATTCTACTTGTTAATATCATTAATTAAATTTGCGACAATTTGAGCAAAGAATTGCGACGACTGGATCACTGTGTACAGGAGGCTGATATGGCAGCAAACACTCTCCAGGCGACCATATATCTTGGATAAGTCGCTCCACAATTTTGTCGCTTGGACCGTCGACTTCCTATGGCGTCACCTGTTACATATTTACTTCGAATTTCGATATGAAATTACATTATTTCAGAGTGAAAATAGGTTTGATCGTGTTCTACGTGCAGCACCAACATTACAATAAGTAAATATATCATATTTCTTCATTACTTACGTAATACTAGGAGGATTTGGGTACATTTGGGTAGATTTGGGTAGATTGGGTAATTCTACGGACCCCTGTGGAGTGCCAAGTTCAAAATCTCTCGTTACACTCCTATGCCTTGGAATAGTACAGATGACTTCCTGTTGGATAGATAGCCTCTTATCCACCGTAAAAGCCATCCTCCAACATTCATTTTAGCAAGCATATGCAAATGAATTGCACAATTAATTCACTTGTTTGTAGGCCTTCACACTCCCTGAGATAGCCATCACGTAAATGTAAAAAGACATATATCTTCACTTTCACTTCAGTTATATTTATGCTAAAGTATTAACATGCAGCTTATATTTCTGTCTTTATTATGACATAGAAAACTTCGTTTATTACAATATTTAGATTAAATTAACATTGGTCTTCGAAAGATCGTAGTTCCCATGGATAGGGAGAGCGTCGGCCAAGAAATCTTGTTTGAAATATGAATATCTTTCCTGTCTAATAAGATATAATCTCTGTGATGGATTCACAAAAACTATTTTATCTCTGCATTTCTGATAACATATACAAATATAAGTTTTATTTGTGAATCTCTATTAATTAAGCAATATATCAGAGAGTGTGTAGGGTTCGGTGTTCTATGAACGAAAAGGACATGAGTAGTTTAAGTAGCGAACGCATACAAGCGAATAACGTTAGTATCTATATAACAAAATTATTGTCCTGCGGAGTTGATTTATCTTAGACACATTTTTATAAATAAATATTAAATGTTTTGTGGCTATTTATGAAAGATATTATTACAAATACCCATTCTACTTGTTAATATCATTAATTAAATTTGCGACAATTTGAGCAAAGAATTGCGACGACTGGATCACTGTGTACAGGAGGCTGATATGGCAGCAAACACTCTCCAGGCGACCATTGTCTTAGATAAGTCGCTCCACAATTTTGTCGCTTGGACCGTCGACTTCCTATGGCGTCACCTGTTACATATTTACTTCGAATTTCGATATGAAATTACATTATTTCAGAATGAAAATAGGTTTGATCGTGTTCTACGTGCAGCACCAACATTACAGTAAGTAAATATACCATATTTCTTCATTACTTACGTAATGCTAGGAGGATTTGGGTACATTTGGGTAGATTTGGGTAATTCTACGGACCGGACGGACCGGGCAGTACTTGCTGTTGGGGTCGGGTCCGTAGAATTACCCAAATCTACCCAAATCTACCCAAATGTACCCAAATCCTCCTAGTATTACGTAAGTAGTGAAGAAATATGATATATTTACTTACTGTAATGTTGGTGCTGCACGTAGAACACGATCAAACCTATTTTCACTCTGAAATAATGTAATTTCATATCGAAATTCGAAGTAAATATGTAGCAGGTGACGCCATAGGAAGTCGACGGTCCAAGCGACAACTTGGCACTCCACAGGGGTCCGTAGAATTACCCAAATCTACCCAAATCTACCCAAATGTACCCAAATCCTCCTAGTATTACGTAAGTAGTGAAGAAATATGATATATTTACTTACTGTAATGTTGGTGCTGCACGTAGAACACGATCAAACCTATTTTCACTCTGAAATAATGTAATTTCATATCGAAATTCGAAGTAAATATGTAGCAGGTGACGCCATAGGAAGTCGACGGTCCAAGCGACAAAATTATGGAGCGACTTATCCAAGATATATGGTCGCCTGGAGAGTGTTTGCTGCCATATCAGCCTCCTGTACACAGTAATCCAGTCGTCGCACTTCTTTGCTCAAATTGTCGCAAATTTAATTAATGACATTAACCAGTAGAATGAGTATTTGTAATAATATCTTTCATAAATAGCCACAAAATATTTAATATTTATTTAAAAAAATGTGTCTGGAAGTTAAATCAACTCCACAGGACAATAATTTTGTTATATAGATACTATCGTTATTCGCTTGTATGCGTTCGCTACTTAAACTACCCATGTCCTTTTCGTTCATAGAACACCGAACCAATACGCTCTCTGATATATTGCTTAATTAATAGAGATTCACAAATAAAACTTATATTTGTATATGTTATCAGAAATGCAGAGATAAAATAGTTTTTGTGAACCCATCACAGAGATTATATTTTATTAGACAGGAAAGATATTCATATTTTAAACTAGGTTTCTTGGCCGACGCTCTCCCTATCGATGGGATCTATGATCTTTCGAAGATCAATAGATCAATGTAATTTAATCTAAATATTGTAATAAACGAAGTTTTCTATGTCATAATAAAGATAGAAATATAAGCTGCATGTTAATACTTTAGCATAAATATAACTGAAGTGAAAGTGAAGATATATATGCCTTTTTACAGTTACGTGATGGCTATCTCAGGGAGTGTGCTGGCCTGCAAACAAGTGAATTTATTGTGTAATTCATTTGCATATGTGCAACGTAACATCAAAGGTCTATATGTCAGCATAAACAAAGATGTAGACGATAATGTGACTACATTTCAAGGAAAATATATCTTAAATGAAAGCCAAGACATGGTTAAATAAATAGCCAATACCACACCATCGCCGGTGTCCGGACACATGAAAACTTTCAATGCATCAGTGTCCTGCCAGGCGGGCAATACAGGCTTCACAATTTAGAAAAAATTTGTAATTCAGAGAGATGCGTTGATAAACACAAAATGTTTTATATTTTAAATACAGATATAAACTTTGTTTTCAAACGTTTATTGTAACAATATCTCAAGTATAAGAATCAAGATATATTATGGACTTAACAATTTCCTATAAAGTTGCAATGCTACCTTAATTGTATATGATCATCATCATATACAGACAGAATTAACTTATAAAATGTTGAGGTAAAGATAGACGTATGTTAATTATGACGCATAATCACTCTTAAGAACTTAATTATAAACCATAATATTATAATTATAATAATTCATTTTGGGGGGGAACAGGTAGCCACAGTATATTCATACACGATAGGCTTTTATCAAGGTCATCCTTAAGGTCGAATTACTGACCCCGCCTAGGATGTAACCCCGCAACAAGCTGACTATTTCCTGAGTACCTACTTACTGCTAGGTGAACAGTCGCATTACGTGAACCCATACTCATCCTGTTACCAGTAGTTTGTGCAACCATACTCATCCTGTGACCTGTAATTTATTGTGCAACCCATACTCATCCTGTTATCAGTAGTTTGCACACCCCATACTCATCCTCTGTGCGGTAATTTATTGTGTATCCCATACTCATCCTGTTACAAGTAGTTTGTGCAACCCATACCCATCCTGTTACCTGTAATTTATTGTGCAACCCATACTCATCCTATTACCAGTTGTTTGTGCACCCCATATCCATCCTGTGACCTGTAATTATTGTGCAACCAAACTTATCCTGTTACCTGTAGTTTATTGTGCACCTCATACTCATTTTGTGAGTCATAGAACATTGTGCAACCCTTTCTCATCGTGTGAATCTTTGTTTACTTTGCTCTCCATACTCATCCTCTGTGCGATATTTTCTTGTGCAACCCATACCCATCGTGTGAGTGGTAGTTCATTGTGTACCCTATACTCATCCTGTGAGCATAGGATCCACAATGAGTTCATTTGTACTCCATACTCATCATCAAGAAGTGTATTTTACCAGCATTGTAATATAATTAAGAATTTAGGCTTAACTGGATTACGGACCCATAATCAAAATAAGAGCCATCACTAATTATCATGACAAACGGCCTAGGCTACACTTCCGCCTTCGACAAGCGGCCGCCGGAGGTGCTTGGTTTATTGTACACCCTCGCACACCCAGCCCTGGGAATTGGGCATTGGAATGTGGACATGTGAACCATTAACCCCCCTCCCTCATTCTTCCTGTTAACAATAATACAAATAATAAAAAAAAACTAATAATATTAATAAAAAATAATAATGGAGAAACTTACTGTAATACCCTTGTGCTTGAATGAAGGTGAAGGAAAGATTCAATAAATGTGTAAGCGTATTAAAAACTAAATTTTCGAATCTAACCTTCATTCCTTCTCAATGTGTTGTATACCATGAAATGATTATACATTGTTCTATTGTGAACATTGTATACAGGGCCTCATGATATACATCCCCACAACAGCTCCCGGGTACCTAATTACTGCTAGGTGAACAGCAGTGAACACCACCTGCCAGCTCACCTAGTAATGAACACCACCTGCACATCGCACCGCACCACTTGCCAGCAGGTGCAGAAGTACGATGGAGAGAGCAAAGTATACAATATTTCAAGTATAGAAATAGAGATATATTTAGAATTTAACGTTTTCCTATAAGTTTCAATAATACCTTTATTTAATGGTGCTACATAGCCTTCCCGGCTTGGTGCCTTTGATAATTACTTACTTACATTTATTGAACTTTATCATCATCTTTTACAAAAAGAAATTAACATAAAAAGTAGTCATTTGAATACACAACAGGCATAACTGTGACGTGCTTATCTCTGAAGCTAGACACAGATATATGAAATAATCAATGATGGAGTCAGAGTTTGTCTCCTGTGGATTCCTTCCCATATTGGTCTCCGAATGCATGATGGAACTAATAAGTTGACCAAGACTTTTGCTCGTAAAGAGGGAATTGATTACCAACTTGGACTGCTTTTGAGCAGCCTGAGGGCAGTAATATTCCGGGAACATCAACTAAATTTCGGAGACTTGAGGTAAAGTGAAATTCACACCAGTTACTCCATCTATCATCATTCTATTATGCAGGAAGAACCGCACGTCTATGGGTCATCCAATAAGGTTAGCAGACTTCTATAGATGTTACCACTGCTAGGTTTAGGTTCGGCTACAAATACCTCTGGGAATTTGTAACATCTGCTGCTGTAGATTTGACTAAATGTAAACTCTGTCAGCAGAACTATTCGCATACTTTGCGTCATTATATAATGGAACGTGAAAAAATTCACGGAATTTAGAGATAACACCATCAATGGTTTCCAAGAAATGTGTAAGTACTTCATCATAATGATGTGCTGCCCGAAATCTTAGCGAAGTATCCAAAAATTTGCTTACTGTAAGTAATGCATACACATGACTGTAAAGCTGCCGCCCAGTTGGGTGGG